>NW_021011536.1:1947628-1970370 GCF_003987935.1 Bombyx mandarina
TGTCATGCAACTAATTTCATAGTGTAAACGCGACGTGAAACTAATGTCGCGAAAGGGCCTGCGCTGTGCGGACGTGTGTATTGTTAGTTCGGACGCGCTTCAAACGTTGAAAATGGCAAACCAACGATGGAGTACAGATAAAAATATAGATCTTATTAATGAATATCAGCGACAACGGTGTCTCTGGGACCCGAAACACCTACAGTAAAAAAGCAAAATTATATTCACTCATTCGATAATAGTTTTTATAACTCTCAGGATCTTTATCTGCTAATTCAGAGACTAACTTCATTGCACCTAAATGCCTTCTTGTTGACCATCCTCGAATCTACCAACCTTTTTTTTCTTGATAGTCTTTTTTTTAAGTTTATAGGTATATAAGCATTTCTTTAACTACATTGAATATAGCATATAGCATAGAATTTAGCTTTGATGGTGATGGCGCCATAGTTACTGCGATACTGTGGATTTCGCGACACTAATTTTTTGACGAAATTACTTTCGCATATATCGAAACTACTTTCGTGAAACTGAGCTCAACATGCATGACACTAATTTCGTAATGTAAACTCGGCATAAAGAAAGAACAAGCTACATTTTCTTTCGCATTACACATTCAAAATTCGTGATTCGGCGTTGAGAATCTGAAAGCATTTTTTTATATTTTTTTTATTTTTTTTATTGCTTAGATGGTTGGACGAGCTCACAGTCAACCTGGTGTTAAGTGGTTACTGGAGCCCATAGACATCTACAACGTAAATGCGCCACCCACCTTGAGATATAAGTTCTAAGGTCTCAGTATAGTTATCAAATCAAATCAAATCAAATCAAAAATTTTTTTTTATTCAACATAAATGAAAGTACATACTTGTTGAACGTCAAAAGAACTACCGCCTACGTTACAACGGCTACCCCACCCTTCAAACCGAAACGCATTACTGCTTCACGGCAGAAATAGGCAGGGCGGTGGTACCTACCCGTGCGGACTCACAAGAGGTCCTGCCACCAGTGATTACGCAAATTAGAATTTTCATTCTTCTTTATTTCTTCTTTATTTAAAATTCGACGGGTTCTAAACATAACAAAAGCAAATAATTATCGACGTTATTGCGTAGTTGTATATACGTGCTATTTCCGCGTACTCATATCGAATAACATTATTCGATTAATTCACTATCGATACGAGACGGGACGCGGGCAAAGGTCGTTATTGTTTAATGATTTATATCGACACAGACACGTGGTGTCGCATCACTATTGCGCGTTCAGTTTCTCGCGTGGAATTAGTAATCGGATGATTAAATTGTTTTATCTTTTTTGTTTATCTGCTGCATTTGTGCAAACTTGTGTTACTAGAGACGGCCTTTTGGCGGGACGTGAGAATCGAAGTGGGTGAATTGTTTCATTTTGTTAATTTAATGTTTCTTCAGGTTTAAACGAGTAATAATAATGGCTTATGACATAAAAGCGATTGGAAAAAGAAAGCCATGGACAAAGTGGTTTGGAAGAAGCTGGAGGAGGCCTTTACCCGAGAAGGGGTTCCGATCAATAGTATACAAGAAAATAACGATAGGGAGTAAAGGAAAATGAAAGAAATGTTACCCTAATATCTATATATTAATACGTGAAGCAAAAACTTTGTATCCCTTTTTACGAAAATTGCGCGGACGGAGGAGTACGAAATTTTCCACACTTATAGAGAATATAGAGAAGAAGTGCACAATGCTAATATTTTTTTTAAATAATGCATAAAAGATACATTAAATCAATAAAGAAAACATTACACACACTACATACCATGTATTTGACGCACACACGCATGCATACTATTTATTGTCAAGCTTTTGTTCTTGACGTCTGTTGTCAAATTGAGATAAAATATTGTTTGTCTTTGTTAATATTTTTCTATAGTGTGTAGTCTTGGCGAAATTTGTGAATATAAAAGTATAAAATACAATCATAATAGTGTACAAACTTACAATTCCAATTAATTATAGTCGAATTTCGACTACTGCGGGACCTCTAGTTAATATTAAATCGCATGTACTAATTTGTATTAAGTTGAAACATAATTTTTAATTAAGAAAATGCAAGATATAAAAAAAATATAATAACATTTTTAGAAAGAATAATAATATCTCTATGCCTCGACAATGTTGCCATTATACAGCAATATTAACAAAATTTATATCTTGTTGTTTTTTCTCACGAAACACCGATTGCGTAAAACGAGGACACGGGAGTTCTCATGGACAATCTTTTAACAATTTTACTTCTTAATTTGAAGACAACCGCTTTTTTATTTTATTTGTGGGCTATGTTAAGTTTTTATTTTTTATTGCTTAGATGGGTGGACGAGCTCACAGCCCACCTCGTGTTAAGTGTTTACCGGAGCCCATGGACATCTACAACGTAAATGCGCCACACACCTTGAGATATAAGTTCTAAGATCTCAGTATAGTTACAACGGCTGCCCAACCCTTCAAACCGAAACGCATTACTGCTTCACTTCAGAAATAGGCAGGGCGGTGGTGCCTACCCGCGCGGACTCACAAGAGGTCCTACCACCAGTAATCCAGTTATGCACCAGTAACTGCATGTATTGAGGATTAGAATATAAAAGCGATTTTTGCACAAATTAAAATTCGCTTGTATCCTTTTAGGACCATACAGTCTGTATATTTTTTAGTAGAGTTAATGAAATCATTGAAATTCGACCATCATCTTGGTTACTGAATAAAAAGCTTTTGATCAAGACGAACAATTTCAAAAGAGAAACACACTTTTATTGCCAACTAGAGGTCCCGCGGTAGTCGAAATTCGACTATAATCAATTGGAATTGGAATTTTGTACACTATTATGATTGTATTTTATACTTCTATAATCACAAATTTCGCTAAGACTACACTATAAAAAATATTAATAAAGACAGACAATATTTGATCTATTCTCAATTTGACAACAGACGTCAAGAACAAAAGTTTGACAATAAATAGTATGCATGCGTGTGTGCGTCAAATACATGGTATGTGTGTATATTGTGTGTAATGTGTGTGTAATGTTTTCTTTATTGATTTCATGTATCTTTTATGCATTATTTTAAAAAAATATTAGCATTGTGCACTTCTTCTCTATATTCTCTATAAGTGTGGAAAATTTCATACTCCTCCGTCCGCGCAATTTTCGTAAAAAGGGATACAAAATTTTTGTTTCACGTATTAATAATATATAAAAAAAAAAGACTTGTTGCTTTTTCAAGGCTATTGTGCTGTCTAGATAATCAATATAAAAAAATTACATTGTTCAAGCCATAAAGGACACGCAATTAACTTTATGAACATTTCTAATCTATGTAACGATTTCTTAAAAAAAAACATTTAAACTTTAACACAGGTAACACTTCGTTCCAAAAAAAAAAACAACTCTACCGCCGGTCGACCGAGCAATTTTACTGGTTCTGGTTCTGGCTGAAAAATATTCCCTTTGTCGATTCCTCTCAACTATAATTATATTTATGAAACCCTACTTGCCCAAAATCACGGTCTCCCTACCGCGCATTGATGATACTATCATCATCATAATCGGTTGCTCTTGGCAGAGCAGTCGTGGTCATGTGGAATTCTTGCTTATTAAAGCCTTGAGAGATGTTTTCCACAGTTTGCGAACCGAGGCCCTATAACTATATATGCGGTGGTACTATAATAACAAAAACAAAAAAAAAAAGTAAAGTCAAATTTTGAATGTCAAACTGTTTTTTTTTTATTGGCCGGCCGGTGTCGTGGCATTGATTTTTGCGCGCAACATAAAGCCGCTTATTCACACACGTACAATGTATGTCTAGGTCATTCATACGCTAACTTAGTTTACGAGATACTAATGAGAAACACAAGCGCATTAAATAATACACAACGACAGCGGTGATAAACATAGATATTCGCTTCGTCGTTTGACATCAGGGCAAGTTTGTAGTTCCTTAAAGATTGCAGGTGTAAAAAACAAAAACAAAATACATAGTTCACCACAAGTTCCACAGAAAAATGATTATTGAATTATCAGAAGAATTTATGTTTCTTTTTCTTCTTCCTAACGTTTTTCTGGTCTAGTACCAGGATCCGCTATCCTACTTAAGCCCCTCCGCTTTGCCCGATCTTTGGAATCCATCTGGGTGAGGTTATTCTCCTCAATATCCGCCTATACCACATCCAACTGTATCCTGGGCCAATCGTAGAGGTTGTGGAAGAGAGTTTTGAATCAGAAGAAATAACGATTAGATCTAAAAAAACAATCATTCGCAACTGCAAGGTTATTTAATAACAATATAATGTTTTCATAATACAAGTTAATAACCTCATTTACATCTTCAGTGACGTTGAAAAGCGCTTGTTCGTATAGACTACAAAAATGAATAAAAATAAAAAATAAAAACGAATCATAAACTTAGAATAATAAATAGGTACCGGTTTTTTCCATATTTTCGTATTGTTTATTAAAAACATGAGCTTTGCGAGTGAGAGGCGTTGAGTCATCGCATTTGTATCTAGTTTATAAGCGTTTCTTGTGACTCACGCGGTCTTAGAACGGGCTGGTTTCAAAATACACGCCATTATGAAATTTCAGACTATAAAGCTTTCCAGGGGCTAAAACGTTATTAAAGTACATCTGTGCAATAAAGCTTACTATAAAGTCAATGATTATCTAGAAGATTGCACAAAGTGGGAATGAGTTGCTCGCTCCGGGCATTCCAATATTGTAGTAATTGTTACGTTATAATACTCATTGTAAAAAAATCATATTTAAAAAAAAAATCAAATATTAAAAAAAAAAAAAATTATATTTAAAAAAAAAAGACATGCCCGCTGAGTTTCTTGCCAATTCTTCTCAGGACGGAGGCTAGTTTTTGTGAATTGGCGGTAGTTCTTTTGACGTTCAACAAGTATGTACTTTCATTTATGTTGAATAACAAAAATTTTTTTGATTTGATTTGATTATTATTTCATTTAATTAAACCTTTAAAAAAGGTATTAATTATTTTTTTGTTTTGTTTAAGTTGTTTGGCGATTTGTGTAACGTAAAATAGTCTCATTATAGTTCGAATCTGTTTTAGTAAAGACACGTTATTTTTTGAGGACACGAAATGGAAACTCATTCCATAGTGCCAAGAGCCTTACGGATCCATTAGATCCAATAACTCTTGCATTAGATACCTTCAGCTCTAATACTAGGAGCAGGCTTATGGATCCTGCTAACTGTACTCGCCGAACTCGACAAGTTCTCAGTGGGTCGCGATTCCGATCCGGTAGTAGATTCATTCGCGAAGCAATTGCTCTTGAGTTGTTAGGTCTACCTTCGCTCGGGCGCTCGGGCAGTTGTTAGCAAATACCACCCCTCCTGGCTGAGCCTTTGCTCGCCCACCTGTCCTGGTGAAGCTGGAAAGGCCTCCGGGCCACCAGTAATCTTTCAATCATAAAAAAAGAAGATCGCTTGCCACGAGAACCTTGAAATTTTCAAAGATCTTTACAAGATTTTATTCATTTAATACAATAGAATTCAGAAAACATTGACTATACAATAACATTTAAAACGTCTAACCAGTGAACAATGGAAGGCGGGGAACTCTTTCACTTTTAACCTCAAACCGAAACCATTTTAGCGCGAAACGTCGCCATCTTGTTTCCTTTTGTCATTTTACAAAACGACCATCTTTGATCGCGAACTGAGTGACTTTAATCATTAAAATATCTCAGTGATTCAAGTCAACACTGTAAATACAATGGTATTTATTCATGGTTAATAACTTGTTATTACTATTACGAGTCATTAAATTTTCTTTCAACGCAATTAAACTTGACGATTTAAGCCTCGTTTGAAGAAAGGCATAAATTTTAATTTTATGTATTTTTCTACTAATAAAAAAAAAATACTTATATTTATTAACAATTCTATGAAGAGTAATTTTGGGATACTTATAGTTACTGTAGTGTGATGTACGGTCGTGGGTACCTCCTCTCTCCGACAACAAACCAGAGACCAGAGACAACCAGACAACAGACCAGTGAGCCTAGTGCGAGGTTTTAACGTTCTCGATAGCGTAAAAGTTAACTCAAATTTGTATGCAGTTGGACAGCGCCCCTAGCGGCAAACGTCGCCTACGTTCCAACTCCACACAATTTTGAGTTAACTTTTACGCTATCGAGAATGTTAAAAAACTCGCACTAAGCACACAGGTATTCAAAATGTATTTCCGATTTAAAATGTTAACGATAAATTTAAAACGTTAACATTTCTTTAAGCTCATAGATTGTTAGACGAGCGAATGGCCCAACTATACAGTAATGAGATATGAGGTCGCAGTCTCAATTGTATAATATATTGTACAATATAATAATACCTCTACACGATAGGCCATCGTGATGGTCCACTATGCTGGGCCAGCTAGTTGCGGGCGTGGTGGTCAGGATGGCACTTTGTCCATACCTATTCGCTGGTAGTCTAAGGGCGGACGGGTAGGTGAGCTCACGGGCTCAATCTGAGAGAATTTGCTAACACTAGCCCTAGCAAGAGCAGGGCTTCGCAGAATCTACCACCGGATCGGAATCGCGACCCGCTGAGAAGTTCCGGCGAGAAACTCAGTGGGGATGTCTATGGGGATGGTTTTGCCACGTGCGATGGTCGAGGGATGACATCGGTGTCGGTTTTTTGGCGGCACATCCAAGGCAGTGGGGCCAGTCATGGCGGTACGCATCTACACGTTGCCCATTCTCCAATTCGTTATCGAACGCGGTTAAGTGTGGACGTTCGTGTTTTGTTTATTTATTTTACAAAGGGTAATAATGACCAAAAGTCGTCCAGCAAAGTTGCATGTTGCAGAATCAAAATAACATCGAAATAGTTTTCTGATTTTTTACAATCAATTTCACTACAGAAATGTTTTGTACAGGACCGGAATTATGATTTTAAGATTAAATTCATGACACGTATTAAAGTCATGACATGACGTTTCGTTCTCTCTATTTAGATAGTTTTTTTTTTTGCCCCTGTAGGCAGACGAGCATACGGCCCACCTGATGGTGAGTGGTTACCGTCGCCCATGGACTTCAGCAATGCTAGGGGCAGAGCCAAGCCGCTGCCTACCGCTTAATACTCTCCACAAGCCTCGTTTGAAGAAGGACATGTCATAGCGTTCGGGAAACACCGTGGAGCTCATTCCATAGCCGGATGGTACGTGGCAAAAAAGACCTCTGGAAACGCACTGTGGATGACCGCAGTGGCTCCAGGTAGTATGGATGAACTCTACTCCTGTGGCGGACGGTGCGATGGTAAAAACGAGATGCCGGTATCATCTCGAACAATTCCTCAGAGCACTCCCCATGGAACATACTGTACAAAATACAGAGGGAACCGAAGTCCCTCCGCAGACCCAGAGGTTCCAAAAGAGATTCGAGAGTTCGAGATTACTCATGCATGAGTTTTTAGACTCAATCATCACAAAAATGATATCAAAATCTTGTACAGTTAAATAACTAGGTATATCTACTTCCCGAAGTACATTCCATGACGTTTATGACGAAGGCTTACCTGAAAAAAAAAGAAAAAAAATACATGAAAATTTCATCAATAATAATTACTAATTATCATTTGAATTCAAATACGATATTTATTTCATATTTCTACGCAATTTGCAATAGTACACCTTTTTAGATAACGGCCATACTGTTCCAATTAAAAAAAAAATGTGTGCGTGTACTAGTGTACACACGTAAGAAGTGAAACTTGTTTATGGCCTTATTTTTCGAAAAATGATCTACATGCAACTTTCTAGAAATTGGTTAAATAAAGTTAAATTAGATAAAGTTTAAACAAAAGGATTTTATTATCATAGACATGAATACAAAAAAGTTAAATTAGATAAAGTTTAAACAAAACGATTTTATTATCATAGACATGAATACAAAACAGATGGCGCGTAACGGAAAAATGTGACGCGTAACCGAAAAATGTGACGGTAAATTTTTTTCCAACGCCGATAAGGAAGTTTCACTTCAATAAAAAAGTTTTTTTTTTAGAAACAGATCTATTAGTAAATAATGAACATTGTTGTTTGAGAGTTTATCTTATAGCTTAAGACTGAGGGCAGATTTCCGATTGACCCTTCAAGCCTTGTGATCTTTATGTCTATATACATACAATGTTATATTTAAAAAAAAAAGGCTAATTTTTTACTTTTTTATTCTATCAGCCCACAGACGTCCACTGTTGGACAATTAGACAATAATAATTTAATATTAAAACAATAATAAAATAAGACCACGCTATATTTATAAACATTAACAAAAGCAAAACATTAACTGTCCCCTTCACACTCATAAGCTAGACCGCGCGCGAGAGAGATGGGCAGACTTTTCATGCTTATTCACAAACACTACACAAGCGCAACGTGTGAATGTGTTGAATGCGCTACATGGTAGGCGGAGTGGGGGTTATGTTTTATTTTCGTTACGGAATTTCTTGATTCGGTCGCTGCGCTCAAAGCCTGCGATAAAAGCTATGCAATAGCTTAAAAAGGATATCCGATTATAATAATTCGGTTTTCGACAATTAAATCAACACATAGTCAACCGCTAGTTTAAATAAGGAATGCAGGCATTCGTTTTTATGTGGGTTTAACAGCCGCTTGACAGAACAATGGCGGCGTAAACTAGATTCGTAACAAACATGCCTGTGCGAGTGTTACACGTATGCGTCGCTTACATAACTGTCAATCAGAAAATATGGCCGACTGTCAGAGTGAGGATCGCTTGGCTTTGTTACGGATGCAATTATTATGCCTATGTCTGCCGCACGCGATGCAGTCACGCGTCCCATTTTGAAGAGTTCTATCAGCATACAGAGGCTTAAGAGATCACATTCATATTCCTCCGCCCCACCTAGTGGGATAAGGTAGAGAAAAAGAAGACATTCATATTCCTTTCTCACTCTCTATTTTCACTCGGATATGTTCGTTATATATCAAACAGAGTGAAATTAGAGAGTTATTGATGTTAGGTTTTTGATTTTATTTTTACTCAGTCGGTGGTGCAGGAGGCCCTGACTGATGCCGATGGTTGTGGGTTCGATTACCGCATCGGGTAAACATTGTGTGATGAACAGGTTTGTTTGCTCTTTGTCTGGCTGTGTACTATCTATGTATATACAGAATAATGTATCTATGTATGTTTATCAGTCTCTGGTACCCATAAGGGAGTCCCAAATTGAGGCTGGATGACCGTGCGTGATTTGTTCCTAGTTATTATTATATTTTTTTTATTGCTTATGAACGATCTCACAGCCCACCTGATGTTAAGTGGTTACTGGAGCCCATAGACATCTACAACGTGAATGCGCCACCCACCTTGAGATATAAGTTCAAAGGTCTCAGGTATAGTTACAACGGCTGCCCCACCCTTCGAAACGAAACGCATTACTGCTTCACGGCAGAAATAAGCAGGGAGGTGGTACCTAACCGCGCGGATTTTCAAGAGGTCCTACCACCAGTAATTACGCAAATTATAATTTTGCGGGTTTGATTTTTATTACACAATGTTATTCCTTCACCGTGGAAGTCAGTCGTGAACATTTGTCTACTATTTATCTACTGAATATATTATGAAAATTATTATTATGGAAATATAAAACCGATTATTCACGTACGTCGAGTCGTACCCTTCCGCGTTCAATCGAACGACATGTAACGGACAAACATAATGGTGTATTGAGTTAAGTCATTACAATTTGCCTTCATTCGCGAAGCAGATTCCCTTTGGGTGCTCTCGAGCAGTTGTTAGCAAATCTCAAATTAGCGTTAGTTAGAAAATTCTCTAAGGTGAAGCCCGTGAGCTCACCTACCCATCCGGGCTTAGCTGGGATAGCCTACTAGGCCACCAGCGTAGAGGTAGGGGAAAAAACTACAATACCTTCGACACATACAGGAAATCGAATTCATAAAATTTAGTTCGGCAATTAATAACTAATAGTTCCGTATCGTTCTGATTACACGATGTTATTGCGGAAATCGTGAATACGAGAAAACATTGTACCAGTCTCTGGATCGACTTACGTCGCATGACTACGGCTGTGTATTAAGACCACGCACATTTCGCAACATTATTCAAACGTGAGTTAGAATCACGAAGGCCGCGTCGTGGGCTTCTGGAAGAGGATCGAACGCAATCAGCAATTTCATTGTCGTTTTTAAGTCCAAGTATCTAATACTTCCCGAGATAGAACTGTAACAAATCCAGATAGGTCCAGATATCTCGAGCTAGGTGTTTAAATAAGACAAGTGTTTTTATGCCAACAATACGGTCGTTCGTTTCAATTATCTCAAGGAGAATAAGGAAGACCCTGTATCACCCTGTATCAAAGTGTCCATCTAAAAGTGACTAATTATGGTAGCGTCACAGTAACAGGAGGTGTAATCTCAAAGATGACGCTAAATATTAGTTTTTTTTTTAAGCTCCTCACCCTTCATTCCATCTGCAATTGTTATATTCATAGCACTTGCTGCATTGAAGCTGTTTTCGGCGGGTTTTGAGCAATAATTTTGTTACTTACAGCTGGACACTTTACAAGTTGTCTCACTTTTTGATTATATCTACTGTCCGCATAGTAAGAGACAGATTATCCAAAGCATAAATCATAGACAAAACACTAATAAAAATACAAACTGTACCAGAAGAGTAATGCAGTTCACTTGAACTATTATTCTATTTGATACAATACGTGCCAATTATTTGCTGTAAACTATTAAAGAATTTGCGTAACGCCAATGCTACAAACACAATAGCATTGAAATGTTAATTAAAACGAAAATAAGTAAGCAACGTGTAACCACATTGCATAACTCGTGTATTCATTCACGTACGGATTATTCATGCTAGCTAAAAACATCAGGATTGAATAAAAAACAGTGTTTAGTTTCTCTGGTTGTGCACTTCTAGTGTTATAGATAGTAGCGGTAACAGAGGTCTTTTAAGATGGAACCTTAAGTCACTCGAATGTGCTTCACCGGCAATTCTGCCGTCGTGATGACGATCACACATAAGGCAAAATAGCTTTGGAAATTGCGTGAATTTTGCTGGAATACCATAAGGGCACACGGGGCCCGTGCCCAGGGCCCCCATTCTCAGGGGGCCCCTAAGGACCGACAATTTCTCTCACACATTTATTTGATTTCCGTTATCGTGATCGTAATCAAAAAACCAGCAGCATTCTAATATCATTATTGTATTTGATTACTCATACTCAGTAAAAAAATGTTATTATAATTCGCTTTTTTTACTTTCCAAAAGGGCCTCAAATTCGTGTGTGCACAAGGGCCCCAGCCTAATTTAAGACGTCCCTGGGAATAATACACCTAAAGGAAAGCAGGAGTTGCGCTAGGCGTTTTAACAAATAAGTGGTTTGTACATATATGAAGACTCGCAATTAAATTATGATTAGTTAGCAACGAATAATGTCTTAAATGGTTATAAGATACATTAGTTCAATCCAATAAAGTCTACGTAACATTATATTAACGTGATCGTTAAAAAAAAATTACGTGCTTATATATATTGACGATTTCTCATAGTCTGCGATCTGCCTAGTTTGAATATACAGGGTATTACGTAAGACATATTATAGGCCTATGTTGCACCTTTCCAACAAGAGCCAAACCCAAGAGCCCAATATTCAATTACTATATCTTCATAGATTTAACAAATCAATCGAATAACGTTTCTAACATCTAAGGCATAATTATTATTGCGTTAACGACTCTCTGATAGATGGCATTACGTGGGAACGAGGCTGCCATCGCGTTTTATTACTGATTTTGTAATGTGGTTTCTGTTTTTTAATTTAAAATTATTTGTTACTATTTTTAAATAAAGACGCTATTTAATTTGAGACTCAATGACTACGTTATATTTGCCAATAAATTGATTATTTTTCATTTTTCAGATTGTAATTAACATAAATGTATTCTATTATAAATTTCTATCTATGCGAACTCCTGGAGTTAAAGTTTATTTTAATTTTGATATCAGAGACTTTAGCGTTCAAATACTTAATGCAATTATCGATCTTATTGTATGGATTCTTTTTCTTTTTTGACAGTCGCTACATCTGGCTATGAATTTAAATCAATTAATTTAATAAATCTCACCTAGAATTACCATAGATGGTAGGTATACAAAATATTATTTTACAACTGAAAAATATAGATATTAGACATGTTTTTCTTCTATTTTCGGTAAATAGTTGATTTAAAATTTAAGCTCATGAAAAAAGACAAAAAACGACACATTCCTGCTAATGCTAGTTTTAAACAAAACAAAACATCGCAGATATTACTCAAATAGGATGATGAACGTGTAGGACAACTCTAACAACCAACAGATAGCCCACTAAGTTTCTTGCTGGATTTTCTCATAGATCGTCATTCCTATCCGGTGGTAAATTCTGCAAAGCACCGCTCTTACTAGGGCTAGTTTCAGCAAACTCGCTCAGGTTGAGCTCGTGAGCTCGACTACCTGTACGGGCATAGCTGGAATAGCTCCTTATCCTCAAGGGCGGATCCAGCTTTGGCGCCAGGAGGGGGTCACATAGTCAAATTTTAATGCGTTCGTTCCCAAACGTTTGCCATTATACAAAGTTATTATATTAAATTAATTAAATATTGAAGGTATGTAGTTACATAAAATCTGTATGGTGACAAAATATATAAATAAAATCATTATATTCAATTAGTGGTCCACCTAAGTCCTGGAACCAGCTCAGGGGGTGGTCATGACCCCCATGACCCCCCCCCTGGATCCGCCATTGCTTATCCTGCTAGCCAACAAGTATTAAAAAAGCCCAGAACTAACAGAAACTAATTATGAGTGATGTGGGTATTGTAAGTCCACGCGATTATTTTTGCTTCGAAGCTTAGGACAGGTGTATAATAAATTTGTCATTTCGGTATCAATACTTGACATCGTGTTGTTTCCCGAGCGCCGTGCAACGTCCTTCTTCAAACGAGGTCTGCGGGAGTACTTAGCGATAGATAGGGATTTGGCTATCCTCCTAGCATCGCTGACGCCCATGAGCGCGGTAACTACTCAACATTCGGTGGGCCGCACGATCTCTGCCTACAAATGCAACAAAAAAAAAAAAAAACATGTGTGCAATTCACACGTGGTAGAAGTGAAACCTTCCAAAATTAAAATACAATTATCCTAAACGTCTTAAGTATATGTAAAATTTTGTCATTAGTAAATAATTGTAAGGTAGCGCCCTCTGTGAATTGATATTTTAATTTCACGTATAATCCTAAATTAAAATTCACTACAAGAGCTTTCATACACACGTTAGTATTAAAAAATCTCACAGATGGCGCTGTATTAAATAGTATGTATTTTTCTGTCTCATTCTTTGTTGGCTTCATCCTACACATTTTTGTATTTGTGTCTCTTACCTGTCGTTTTTTCCGTTGCATCCGGTTTGAAATCACAACGATTCTAAAGAAGTTTTCACTTCAAAAACCATTAATGGATGTCTTTGTAGTCTCAGAAAACAAATTTTGCAAGAGAACGCGTATGACCTTCAAGACTTAGTGCACACGATGCAATTAAAACAAAAATAAATTTTATCAACAAGATCTCGTGATAAGGGTTGTCAGACGCGGTTCGTATGTATGAATAAAACTTGGTGGGAAACTTGTGCGAGTATTAAGCAAAAAGCTTCATTACTGACAACAATTGTTCGTAATCTTTATTAGTATATATAGTTTATAAACCGAAAATAGAAAACCGAATTGACGATTTTATTCATTTCATCTTTTTTTATCCTATTGATATAAGTCAGGATATTAGAGGAAAGTTATAAAATTATTGTACGTACTGTTATCGGTTCTCAATGCCACGCGCATCCTCTTATCGTGGCCGTCGGGAATTACATACCCGATCCTATACCGAATGGTAAACAGTCGACGTCGCCCTAAACACGTCATTTCGGATCCTCCCGATCCATTAACGTTGCTTTTAGGTACCATAAGCAGCGGTCTCCGTCCTCGTCGAATCCGTCGCTTGCGACGAAGGGCTCGACGAGTGAATTAACCCATAAACACAGCCCACTGGGTTTCTCGCCGGATCTTCTCAGTGGGTCGCGTTTCCGATCCGGTGGTAGATTCTGCGAAACACTGCTCTTGCTAGGGCCAGTGTTAGCAACACTCCGGTTTGAGCCCCGTGAGCACACCTGCATGTTAGGGTGAAGCTGAAATAGCCTCTCAAGGCTATCAGCATAGGTAGGAAAAAAAAAGATACAAGGGCAAATTGTCAAGTGCAACAGATGTCTTAAAGTCGGTCAAAATAATATATTCAAAGATTACGTTACATCCAAACGAACATAATATTTTTTGTCTCTTTCGAATCTTTGACGTTAAGCACTGGATAGAATGAATTAAAATGTTGGTTAACTATGTCTAGTACTACATATAACTTATGTTTTCCTAGCTGTTGTGTTCGTAAAATGGATGCGACGCCCACTGAAATATATCACGGTACCTCAACCCTGACATAATTAAGCAGCGGGACCATTTATCGCAATTCGCTTGACAGAATGAGAAGTTCAACCATTGTCGAGTTGTTCCTCAGACAGAGCCCACTAAGTTTCTTCGTCGAATCTTTTCAGTATGCCGTGTTTCCTATCCGCTGGTAGATTCTGCGAAGCACTGCTCTTGGTAGGGCTGGTTTTAGCAAATTCGTTTGATTAGAACCCCGTGAACTCAACTATTCGCTCGGTGAATCTAGTATGACCCCTCGAAGTCACTAGAATAGGTAGGAAAAAAATCCCAAATTTCCAACGCTTATATTGAATAACACTGCATTTCAAGAATAAAGTGTAGTATAATTCATAACAATTCTCAGCCTGTTGACAACCCTACTACAGACAATTAAGGCCAAAGCTATATAACCTAACTTAGCCTAAAAACGTAAAATATCAGATTTAAAATTAATTCATCTTAATGCAATTAATTCTGGTCTGTAAGAGTTCAGTTGGAAATAAAGCTTCAAGGTCGAGTCGGAGATGGTACTTACTCATTATTGACCGGCTTAGGGTTGAAGATATGCTTAATATGGTTGATATGTTGATGTTCCAATGAAATACGTATAACTACTTGTATGCATATTTACGGATATATGTATATATGTTTATATGTATGTATATGTATGTGTGTATGTGTATATGTATGTGTGTATGTGTATGTATATGTATATATTTCACTGGATTGATACACCGCGCGTAATTCGTTTCCAAATGATTCTTGTCCACCTGATGGTTGGAATTGGTTGGCCTGGAAGAGAACGCTTTTAGCGATAAGACCGCTAATTGTACTTTTTTGTAATGTATCGCATTGTTTGTTTATTTTTTGGTGTACAATAAAGAATACTCTCTCTTTCTCTACGAATCATGAAATAAGAACGTCTTCTAAATCCAATGTAGCCAGCCAAATTTCTATGTTTTCAGTGCGTTTCCAGAGATCTCTTTACCGCTTACCATCTGACTTTAGAATGAACGGCGTTTCCTGAGCGCTATGACATGTCCTTCTTCAAACGACTTCTGAAAGGTCCCTTAGCGGTAGGAAGAAATTTGGCTGTGACCCTGGGCATTGTAGACGTCCACCAGGTGTAGCGTATGCTCGGCTGCCTACTAACTGGTGGTGGACGTCTTGTGAGTCCGTACGGGTAGGTGCCACAACCCCGCCTATTTCTGCCGTGAAGCAGTAATGCGTTGAAGGGTGAAAATGCCGTTGTACTGTTAAAACTGAGTCGAGATGGGTTGATTTACGTTGTAGATGTCTATGGGCTCCGGTAACCACGAAACATCAGGTGAGCCGTGAGCTCGTACCCTCATCTAAGCAATAAAAATAAATAAAAAAAAAACACTTTTTTTTTAATTTCCAAATAGCAGTATCTCAGCGGTAAAGCGGTAAGTGGTCTTTTCATCGGCTTGGCTCTGCCCCTGGCATTGCTGACGTACATGAGCGACGGTAACCACTCACCATCAGGAGGGCCGTATGCTCGTCTGCCTGCTCGGGCAATAAAAACAAAATCTTTTATAAGCGCGACCTGTTAAAATACTTTTATTTCACGCTCCGCAGTTGCGCTGACAATCTTGAGAGCCACTGTACTAAAAAAATCATGTGACATTTTCAACAATACCTGATCATATCGTATGTTAGTAGTAGAACCTCTTGCGAGTCCGCGCGGGCAGGTACCACCACCCTGCCTATTTCTACCGTGAAGCAGTAATGCGTTTTGGTTTGAAGGGTGGGGCAGCCGTTGTAACTATACTTGAGACCTTTAGAACTTGTATCTCAAGGTGGGTGGCGCATTTACGTTGTAGATGTCTATGGGCTCCTGTAACCACTTAACACCAGGTGGGCTGTGAGCTCGTCCACCCATCTAAGCAAATTTTTTTTTTTATACATTTCAAGATAGTATATTTTATAAACGCGACCCGTTAAAATACTTTTATTTCATGTTCCGTAATTGCACTGACAAACTTGAGAGCCGCTGTACTAAAAAAATCATGTGACATTTTCCACAATACCTGATACCATATCGTATGTTGAACTGTTAAAACAATCATTAACTAAGAGCATTATTTGCACAGCATCCAGTCTAATGCATGTTTGTTCAACTAACAAATATTAATGTTAAATTTAGTCGGCGTGATAAGACACAGAATGTTCGCGATGACTTCATTAGTACAATACGTGAGGTCAGTTGCGGGCGTATTATGTACCTTCCAGTTTATCCTGGTCTCTTATTGTTTAAGCATTTGACTGCGATGTAGGTCACCGGTGTCCTATGTGGCGCACTGAAGTTATATCTTTTTATTACCTATTCTAGTAACTTAGAGGGGTTATTCTAGATTTAGAACGAATAAGTAAGTGAGCTCACGGGGCTCAAATCTGACGACGTTGATAACACTAGCCCTAACAAGAGCAGTGCTTCGCAGAATCTACTACCGGATCGGAAACGCGACCCACTGAGAGAATCCGGTGAGAAACTCTGGCCTGCCCTACAATCCGACACGCATTACTGCTTCAGGGCAGAAATAAGGACCCGTGCGATCTCGACACGCATTACTGCTTCAGCACCATAATAAGCACCTGTGAGGACTCAAAAGTCTCCCTTCCGCCAGTGGGTGGAATATTTAAAATAAAGGGCCTTCTGTAATGGATTGTATTTCCTTTACCTAACCTCAATATCATAATACCTCGGATTTTTTTCGAGATGAACCGATTTTGGTGAATTTAATTTTAATAAAAAAATGCAACCTTATCATAATCAACCAATTTGTTTCTTTTTTGTTATTGTAGTAAGTAGGTTTTTGTACAATTTATTTTTTTCTTTTCTGACCGACCCATTTGTGTTTTCACTGTAATGAGACTACAAAGCCGGGCTGTGACCTTTTGATTTTGTATGAAAATAGATCAGTTGTTAATATTACATTGCCAGCATGACGACGTCACAGAGTTAAAACAGAGATGAAGGAAGCAAATTTTGCAATAATTTCTTCCGATAGTACCATTCTTGGGGTAACTAGAACACACCTCAAGTTTTTCTTCTCCTACCTTAGCTGTTGGTCTTGAAAGATAATTTTAGCGTAACCTTAACAAGTTACGCTTAGTTAAGTTAATCTCACGGGGATCTCAAGGTGCTTGCGGTGCCTGAAAGCACCGTTGGTGGATCGAGAAATCGAGAAATGCCGTGTTTTGGACGACGTTGAGTATTGACCATTTGGTCCGCAGGATCGGAAATGGTAACTTTCATTGTAGAAAAAAAAGCATTTCGTTTTTTTATTTTTATTGCTTAGATGGGTGTACGAGCTCACAGCCCACCTGGTGCTAATTGGTTACTAGAGCCCGTAGATATCCACAACGTAAATGCGCCACCCACCTTGAGATATAAGTTCTAAGGTCTCAAGTATAGTTACAACGGCTGCCCCACCCTTCAAACCGAAACGCAATACTGCTTCACGGCTGAAATAGGCAGGCGCTGGTAACTACCCGCGCTGACTCACAAGGGGTCCTACCACCAGTAACAAGAGGTCCTACCACCAGTTCGTTGCGACATCTGGTCAGCGCAATTCAAAAAAAAATGAAAATCGCCATCTGTAGACGCCAAATGAAATTAAGAATTCTTTCAACAATGACACTACTCCAGAGCCTTCCTTGAAGTGCCAAACGTACAAAGCTTCACCTCGATCGGAAAAGCTACTAAAAACGAACAGTTTTTTTTTTTTAATACATAGGTAAGATCTGTAACAAGCGCGAACTGTGTCGGCCAATTGCATAATAGTCGGCCAATGGTACGGTCATCCAAATCCTTGGCAGCTGATTTGGATTACATTGCTTGCTAATACACTAGAGCAGAGGTGACAAACCATCATTATTTTTAATCCTGTTGATACTAGTCAGGATATTTGTCAGGTTAGGTATTGTCTCTTGGTCCCATGGTACCCATTTGTTATTATTATTTCGAGGCATGACAGGTTATTTAGTTTAAGCGACATTTCGCTTAACACACAGCATTTATTTTTGTAATTAAAGACCCGTTTTATTTGGTATAAGTATCAACAATTTGTTTGTTTATAAATTGAATAGCTCAATGGCTCTTCTGTGAAGTTGCAAAAATGTCGCTCAACCCAATAACTTTTCGCCCCTCGATTTCGAATATACGAACCGCGTACCCAACTTAATTAAGAATGGCTGGCATCTCGAATTTTCTAAGCGCAAGCGAAACCGCGCCAATCGCCTGGCGGTACGTGAAACCTTTCATTGTCTAAGTCTAGACATTGTAACTGCATTCGGACGCGGAAGGTTATCGCGGGAAAGGAATATCCTAGTTGGATGACGTCATTTTCTTTGAAAACTGTATTCTACTCTCGGGTTTTCTTTTATTGCTTTGATGGCTGGACGAACTCACAGCCCACCTGTTAAGTAGTTACTGGAGCCCATAGACATCTACAACGTCAATGCGCCACCCACCTTGAGATATAAGTTCTAAGGTCTCAGTATAGTTACAACGGCTACACCACCCTTCAAACCGAAACGCATTACTGTTTCACGGCAGAAATAGTCAGTGCGGTGGTACCTACCCGTGTGGACTCACAAGAGGTTCTATCACTAGTAAATTTTACAATTAGTATTTCGTGTAGTCTAAATTAGTCAATTAGGTAAAAGAACCGCTTGTAAAGGTAACCCTCCCCAACCCCCCTGTAACACGGTAGATACCATCCTAGTGTCGTGCGATACGAAAAGTCGTCGTGACCTAATAATTGTGTGCGGCTAAATAATTTTATTTCCGCTGGATGCAGGCAGCGCAGGACCGGTCTTTGTGGCGAGGCTTGGGGGAGGCCTATGTCCAGCAGTGGACGTCCATGGGCTGATAGAATAGAATAGAATAGAAATAATTTTAAGCAAAAATCTTGTTATCGTGTTGTAGAAGCTTCGTTTTATGGGAAGGTTTTCGGGGTTACCTTTACTATTTTTAACACGCTTTTGTTGGCTTGTCTGTTTGTATGTAACGGAATCTTTGAATAACCTTTTTTTTCCTACCTAAGGTTACCAGCTAGGGGGTTATGTCAGCGTAACCGAGCGAGTAGGAGAGCTCACGGGGCTCAAACCTGACGACGTGGCCAACACTAGCCCTAGCAAGAGCAGCACTTTTACACAAATCTACGCGAAGGTTCTCGTTAACAAGCTTTCATTGTGTTTGGAATGTATAGTTGTTTGTAAAAAAATCTACCTAATCGTTGGTAGCCTAAGGGGGTATTCCAAATTCTCGCGGACGGGTAGATGAGCTCACGGGCTCAACCTAAGAGAATTGCTAACACTAGCCCTAGCAAGAGCCGTGCTTCGTTGAATCTACCACCGGATCGAAAACGTGACCCACTCAGAACATTCGGTGAGAAACTCAGTAGGGAGAAATCTTCAGATATTGCATCCTCCTCCAGTCTAAGAACCTGATCACTTCCATCCGTGACTTTCGTCATGTTGTGCAATATTATCTTCGGTTACTCGAAGAACATTATAGATGGCGGAATTGAGCGTGACGTGGACGTGGTCAGCCCATGGGGGCGGTTCCACAGCCTTACTACCGTTCCTTTTTACCAACAAGAATTTGTTTTACAATATCATCTCCGTCTTTCACCCTATAATTATATCTGGTAGCAGAAACTAAACTCAAAAGTGTCCATTACCAGCGCCGAAAATAAAAATAATATTTTCCAACGTCCGTGTTGTTTTTGTTCTAACTCTGATACATACGCACGATATATTATATATTATGTAGTTACGTATCATATTATCGTAACGATATGTCTGCATTATTCAAGATAAAGTTCAAATAATGATGTAACATCGTATTTAAATTTGAATTAGAAAATAACATTTTGTATGAAGAGTAAATATTATTAGAGATACGTCCTAAATAAACTGATATAGCAACATGGCTCTGATGCGAGACATCGAGATGACGACTCAGGGTTTTATTTTATTGCATAGATGGGTGGACGAGCTTACAGCCCACTAAATGCCGCCACCCACCTTGAGATATGAGTTCTAAAGTCTCAGTATAGTTACAACGGCTGCCCCATCCTTCAAAACCGAAACGCATTATTGCTTCACGGCAGAAACCGGCAGGGTGGTGGTAGCTACCCGTGCGGATTCACAAGTGGTCATACCACCAGTATGTATCAGAACCTTCATCGTCCGCTGTTAAATTTCCATTTCTCATAAATTTATGATTGGTAAGAACGGAACGTATGAAAAGAGAGCGTGAAACGGAACGTTAATATGTGAGTGAGAGAAAACGATAAGAAAGGGAAAAGAGAATGACAGGGAAAAGAAAGATGGCGAAGACGATTGAATGAGCAGGCCGTAAAAAGGGTGTAAGATAATTTTTTAAATATTTTAATAGAGATTATTTGAGGAGTGCAACAACGGAATAGTTTTTTTTTATGCGCCACAATGCCAATTTTTTTTTATCTTCCTTTTCTAGTGAATTCGAGGGGTCATGCTAGATTCACCAAACAAGTAGGTAACAGTGCTTCGGAGAATCTACCGCCGTATCGGAAACGCGACTCACTGAGGATATCCGGCGAGAAACTCAGTGGGCTTCCCAATTCTACATTTGTGCAGCCATATCAAGCTTATCTATCGTCAACAGTCCAATTACGAATCCTCAAGTTCTTCGGGCACATCACTCGTAATGAGGATTCCATTGAGCGGTTGGTGGTGCAAGGGAAAGTCGAGGGCAAAAGATCTCGCGGACGATCTCCAACACAATGGACCGACCTCATAAAATCTGTGACTCACTCCAACATAAATGCTTGCTCTCACTCTGCGAAACATCGTGCCACATGGCATTGCATCGCGAGAGCATCGGTATCGCAGGATCCGACTGATACATGACCACGACCACTCTGTGAAGAGTGTACGAATAGAAAGGATCAAACTTATCTTGAACCCTAAGCCGGTCAATAATGAGTAAGTACAGTCTCCGACTCGACCTTGAACCTTTATTTCCAACTGAGTTCATACAGAACAGTATTAATTGCATTAAGATGAATTAATTTTAAATTTGATAATTTACGTTTTTAGGCTATGTTAGGTTACATAGCTTTGGCCTTAATTGTCTGTAGTAGGGTTGTCAACAGGCTGAGAATTGTTATGAATGATACTACACTTTATTCTTGAAATGCAGTGTAATAAACGTTGGAAACTTGGGATTTTGTTTCCTACCTATTCTAGTGACTTCGAGGGGTCATACTAAATTCACCGAGCGACTAGGTGAGTTAAAGGGCGGTCTAACCAAACGAATTTGCTAACACCAGCCCTACTAAGAGCAATGCTTCGCAGAATCTACCACCGGATAGGAAACACGGCATACTGAAAAGATTCGGTGAAGAAACATTGGTGGGCTCTGTCTGAGGCACAACTCGATAATGGTCGGACTTTTCATTCTGTCAGGCGAATTGTCATAAATGGTCCCGCTGCTTAATTATGTCAGGGTTGACGGTACCGAAAGATATTTTAGTGGGCGTCGCATCCATTTTACGAACAGTACAGCTAGGAAACCATAAGTTATATGTAGTACTAGACATAGTTAATCAAACAAATTTGCTAACACCTGCCCTACCAAGAGCAGTACTTTGCAGATACAACCGCCGGATCGAAAACGGGACCCACTGAGGATATACAACGAGAAACTCAGTGGGCTTCCCAATTCTATATTTATATTTAAACTATACTAGAGGTCCCGCAGTAGTCGAAATTCGACTATAATTAATTGGAATTGTCAGTTTGTACACTATTATGATTGTATTTTATACTTCTATAATCACAAATTTCGCCAAGACTACACTATAAAAAATATTAACAAAGACAAACAATATTTAATCTCAATTTGACAACAGACGTCAAGAACAAAAGTTTGACAATAAATAGTATGCATGCGTGTGTGCGTCAAATACATGGTATGTAGTGTGTGTAATGTTTTCTTTATTGATTTAATGTATCTTTTATGCATTATTTAAAAAAAATATTAGCATTGTGCACTTCTTCGCTATATTCTCTATAAGTGTGGAAAATTTCATACTCCTCCGTCCGCGCAATTTTCGTAAAAAGGGATACAAAGTTTTTGCTTCACGTATTAATATATAGATA
>NW_021011536.1:1970395-2191803 GCF_003987935.1 Bombyx mandarina
AGAGAGAGAGAGAGAGAGAGAGAGAGAGAGAATACACTTTATTGCACACCAAAACACAATTTACATTACATATAATATATATATATATAGAGAGAGAGAGAGAGAGAGAGAGAGAGAGAATACACTTTATTGCACACCAAAACACAATTTACATTCAAAAAACAATTTAAAAAAGCAGATAAATTTGTACAATAGGCGGTCTTATCGCTAAAAGCGATCTCTTCCAGACAACCGTTTAATTTATAGAAATTCTGGAAAATATAAAAAAATATAGCAGGTATGTTGCGGTGTACTATAGATAATACATTATAGAAAATATATACATACAATAAACAAAATATATACCGGTTAAATATATACCAATATTTATATGCCAATTATATACCAATATACATACAATACATACTAATATACTTACATACACAAAATACATCAACAGTATGGAAATAATAAATGATAATGAAGCAACAAGCAGCACTAAGAAGATAAGTAGTGTTCCTTCACCAGAAATATACATAGGAATAGGTTTAGATTAAGGAAAAAACTAACCTATTTCCAGGGTTTGAGATTTTACTTTTAATTAACGCAGATGAAACCTCTTATAAAAAGCTGCCGGAATTGCGGAAAATAATGGAATGATAATTTAAAAAAAAAAGAGATCTTATCTCGTAAAACAAGTTTTGATTGCATAAGTAAAATATTAGAGAAAACCGATGAAAATAATAAATAAAAACTAATAAAATACTAGGTATCACATGAATAACTGTTTTATTATATTGCCTATAATATTTATATGATTTTTAAGGTTATGTTAAATAGGTCATTAATTTGGTTGTGGTTGTGGTAATCATGTTCTTATCAATCTAATTATCAAATAATGTTCATTTAAATACTATTTAAAAAAAACTATAATTACCTCTAGAATGGCGGCACATAATGTTCAAAGAAAAGGAAGAATCATTGAAAAACTAACGCATAAATAATTTTGACAGTTGGCAGAGAATAGTTTTTTTTTTTTAAATAAACAAAAGCAAAGGTATCCATTTAAGAATATTTACTTTACAAGTACTTTCGAAAATCTTTTATGTTACCTACAAAACCAGTTATAATGCATTCATAAGAGAAGTCTTCGCGGCCTTCACGTCAAGGTTCGGCTAGAAATCTAAAGAGTTTTAGAGTATAATTTAGTATTTTGTTTGGAAACAAAGCGAATGCTGTATACAATTTATGTTTCCTTTAAAATTGTCGATCAACTTTTTATTTCCTCATCTTATTGTGTGCTGTATTCAATTGAATCGATATTTTTGTATACTTGTTATTAACGTAGTGGACATGTGCCCACGTTATATTCATACCACAATCAAATGTCCTCAAATGACGAAACTCTGCGCCGGATACATTCGTTTATGGACAACCAACGAATATCGGTTAATTTTTTTTTTTCACAATTTTTAATGTGCCCACAACAGAAAATATTTCTCAACGAAACTTAAAAGTATTCGTCTAAAAATCCAAATAATACATATTATATAATTCTTCAATATTAATAATCTACTAACCTGGAGTTAGTTTTGCCGCTTTTCGATCCGTTCGCGCCATATTCAATCTCACTGCCTAAATAACTGTTTACCAATGGAACATCACCGTCCGCCATCATTATGATTGAGGACGAAGAAAAAAAAAACACAGGCACACAATAAAAAAAAAAAAAAACGACAAAACAGATTTGTACAATAAAAATTCAAATATAGAATTACGTATTAACAAAAGACGTTTTTGAGGTTAGAACACAACGCGCTCCGCTGACGTCCGACGTTGCACTAAGGATGGCCAGCTATTATTGATATTATTTTAATGATGATGATACACGCAGTGTACTGTGGCACAGTTCATACAACATGTGACGTCCGAACAGACCCGACAGTTCGTTTACAGTGATAATTGAATAGCTTTATGCTACAATTCACAAGTAAAATATAAAAACGGAATAAATCGAATAATTATTGTGCATAGGGAAACAATTTTTTTTTTTGTAAATTAATATTGAAGTTGTGTTAATTTTTCTGCACAGCGGCCGACAATTGAAAGGCGACTGTTGCTAATTTCGGTTTTGCTTTCATTTAAATCAGAGTGAATGTGAGTACTGTTCCGACTTCGTCATAAACGTTGTGAAAACTTTAAGGACATTATTAAACTTCGTCGTATTTTACTATCAAATATATGTTATTGTTCAGAGCTGAGATTGTGGACGCCCAGTATTACACAATCGTGACTATGCCAATGATAATGTCAATACGGATAGGCTGTAATGTCGTGACTACGTAAAGTTACTGGCATTCGCGAAACAATTGTTAATGAAAACCAGACCGCAAAGTTACTTATTATGCTACTAAATTTTGGAAGTACAAATACTTATAATGCTACAAAATATAATTTGTTTCTTTAATGATTCCTTAACAATGAAAACCTGTGTTCACTGCGGTCAAATTAAGCAATACGTAGAATAATTTCTATAGCCCATTGAAAATACATATAGATATTGTGTTGCTTAGCCTCCAAGTAGCAAGCCAGCGATTGAGATCAGATTAAGGTAGGTATTTAAAGACCATGATGTCATCACATAGGAGTCAAACAATTCATAAGGTCACGCTACATCGGCTCAAATTCTAAACGGATTGATATGTAGTATTGCTTAAGCTAAGATACATATTATCCGAGTAAAATCTTTTTGTTGAACGGTTTTAGGTTGCTTTACGAATAAGTTACTAGAAAAAGATTTCGTCGTTTAGATTTCAAAAATTTCTATGTTATTTTCGCAAGGAATTCTGGCATATTTGGTATACACCGGACGATGACATCGAGAAGGTGAAAAGATATGTGGCTTAAGCGTAATTTTTGCAACTTTAGAGCAGAGCCATACAAAGTTTAAAATTTGGAAAAAATATCATGATAAAAAACTTCTACTACGTGTACTAATTCTCGTGTACGTGTAAAATTGGGATTTAAATAACTCCTTAACATTCTATAATTCAAAAATATTTTCACTTTCTACGTAAATGAAGTGGGGGTAAAATTTAACGTTATGCCAAAGTAACTATTCCACGCGAACGGCGTCGAGGACAAAAGCTAGTACTAAATAAAACGGACCTTTAATTATAAAGATAAATGTGGTGTATTAAGTGAAATGTCACTTAAACGAAATCGCATTTAACCACTAGACATGAAACTGTCCTCATCGCGTGTCAGCTGATTTTTAAATGTTATTTTAAAAGGGTAGTAAATCGTATATTCCAGTTTTAGTCGGTGATGCTTGTCCTTTTTTATTGCCCTAATAGGATACCAGTATGATTTCCGCTGGATGTCGAGTAAGCTCCGTCATAAACATCATCAATGCTTTTTGCATCAATGCTTTACCTTCATCCTAACGTGTGTACGTGAAGCTCACGGGGCTCAAACCGGAGTGTGCTAACACTGACCCTTAGCAAGAGCAGTGCTTCGCAGAATCTACCACCGGATCGGAAACGTGACCCACTGAGAAGTATCCGGCGAGAAACTCAGTGGGCTGTGTCTATGGGTTAATTCACTCGTCCAGCCCTTCGTCGCAAGCGACGGGTTCGACGAGGACGATGACCGGTGCTTGTGGTGCCTAAAAGCACCGTTAATGGATCGGGAGGATCCGTAATGACGTGCTTTGGGCGACGATGCTAAGAGTTAGGCTACTCCCGCGCCTAATTGCATCAAATTTTGTTTTAAATCTTCTGTAATTGAAATTTCGAATTTGGGTCGAAAGACCGACAACTTCATTCTCTTTGTGAGGTCTTATCTGAAGCTAATTAAAAACTGTACAAGCACCGACAGAGATAGGCTGTGTGAGAGCGAGACGGAAATTGAATCATTGTTGCTACACAAAATCTAATCTATATATTAATACGTGAAGCAAAAACTTTGTATCCCTTTTTACGAAAATTGCGCGGACGGAGGAGTATGAAATTTTCCACACTTATAGAGAATATAGAGAAGAAGTGCACAATGCTAAAATTTTTTTAAATAATGCATAAAAGATACATTAAATCAATAAAGAAAACATTACACACACTACATACCATGTATTTGACGCACACCCGCATGCATAACTATTTATTGTCAAGCTTTTGTTCTTGACGCCTGTGGTCAAATTGAGAATAGATTAAATATTGTTCGTCTTTATTTATATTTTTTTATAGAGTAACCTAGGCGAAATGTGTGATTATAAAAGTATAAAATACAATCATAATAGTGTAAAAACTTACAATACCAATTAATTATAGTCGAATTTCGACTACTGCGGGACCACTAGTAACTTTTAAAGTTGCTTGAAACAACACAAAAACTATACAATACTGATTCGGCTGATGGTGCTTCTAGAAACTTCGCGAGAATAATGAACACAACAACATAGCTAGACGGTAATTGTAATAAACAAAATTAAACCCTATTCTATTTGGGTGTTAGCTTCTATTTTCATAATTACGGTCAGAGGTTCATTAGTGCTGGTTTTTATTTTCTTAGACAATTAAACCGAGAAATCCGTTAAGCTGAATAACCGTAGACGTGTACTTTAGCAATGGATGACAATGGATTTGACGACCTTTTCGTTGAAAGAGTTCGCTTTGTCGCGGTACCTATTACAGAACAGGAGATATTTGAGTTATGCCTGAATCGCACTAGTAACATTTTGTTCTTATTTATACAAGTTCCGAACAATAAACCTTTCCACAGACGCAGACCACTGAGTTTCTCGCCGGATCTTCTCAGTGGGTCGCGTTTCCGATCCGGCGGTAGATTCTGCGAAGCACTGCTCTTGCTAGGGCCAATGTTAGCAACACTCCGGCTTGAGCCGCGTGAGCTCACCTACATGTTAGGGCGAAGCTGGAGTAAAGGCTATCAGCATAGGTAGGGATAAAAAAAACCTTAATCGTATAAAAAAAAATTGGTGAGCCTTTGCTGTTTAAGTGAAACTGGAAAGACCTCCAACAGTAATGCTTCATTCCCAAAAAAAAACATTAGAAGCATCGGTCTACGGATTAATTTTACCCGCTCGGTGGAAGATCTTCTTCATATATATTTTCTTAACCTCAATATAAACAACAAAAGTTGATTTTTAATCTTCGAGAATTCCATGTTGAATTTCTAATAACGGTATCACAGCAGTCTCAAAAAATATTCAGACCTGCTTTAAGCACCTAACTTTCATTTTGGGTCGGTTTGGTCGGATTTATTGTGCAAATTCGAGCTTAGCGGGATCTATTATTTTGGAATAGTCTTTTTTAAGTACAAACTTAGATTTATTCTCTGGCAAGACCAAAACGACGCATATATATAGTATATATGCGTCGTCAATAAAGTTTTTTTTTTTTTTTTCTTTAGCCGATCTTACTTTATATGGGGTCAGTCCTTCTGGCCTCGCAGTGTTTGAATGATAAATGTTGTTCGAGCAATTTCTCCTCCAAATTGAGTTTGGTAGTGGTACCTGGAGGGCTTGTTTACATTCGGGCTAGGGTCGAGCTTTTTATTATAATAATTGTTATTATTATTATTATGTATCTAGTCAAGTTGCAGGCCACGCGGAGGACGTTTTAAAAAATAGAAATTATATTTTAGGAATGTTTATTCCACACCGAATCTAGCTTAAGGCTGACTTATTACTAATCTTAATTTAACGAAAACGGTGTCAGACCACCGGTCCAGCGGATGGCGTCGTCTGCAAATTCCACAACTCAGCAGTTGAGTTCGCCGAAGATCTGCCTTTGCATACTTGCGTCAGTCAGCACAGGTGCCCGACGTAATTATCTATATTTTATACTAGCTTTTGCCAGCGACTTCGTCCGCGTGGAATAGTTACTTTGGCATAATGCTAAATTTTACCCCCCACTTCATTTACGTAGAAAGTGAAAATATTTTGAAACATTATTTATTGGTGCTCCACTTATATTGGTCTGACCGTGATGTTATATAGCCCTTCCTCAATAAATGGGCTATCTAACACTGAAAGAATTTTTCAAATCGGACCAGTAGTTCCTGAGATTAGCGCGTTAAAAAAAACAAACTCTTCAGCTTTATATATTTACTAGCGACTCGCCCTCGCTTCGCTTCGGAAACATTAAAACACACATGAAACCAAAAAAAAAAATAAAAAAAAAATAAAAAAAAGTAGCCTATGTTCATCAGGAACAATGTCGGCTTCTAATGGAAAAAGAATTTTTCAAATCGGTCCAGTAGTTTCGGAGCCTATTCGAAACAAATAAACAAACAAATCTTTCCTCTTTATAATATTAGTAAGTATAGAAGTATAGAAGTATAGATTATTTTATATAATTTTACAATTTTTTTGCTATTTGCATACCTATACGGCATTTTAAAACATTGCTTATTTTAGGAGTGAGTTTCAAAATACATGTTACGTCTTCCGATTCTGGTGGTAGGTGAATCCATACGATTAGGCATCACCTACTCTGCGTATTTCTGCAGCGAACCATTACTGCGTTTCTGGACTCCAGATGGAAGGAAGATTGTACACCCGTCTCAGTACTTAAAACAAAATACCTTTCCTCAAATTCTGTTCTAAAAAAGAAAATATTATTAATTTTTTTTTGATGGGAGACATTTTTTTTTTATTTTTATTTTTTATTGCTTAGATGGATGGACGAGCTCACAGCCCACCTGGTGTTAAGTGGTTACTGGAGTCCATAGACATCTACAACGTAAATACGCCACCCACCTCGAGATATAAGTTCTGAGGTCTCAGTATAGTTACAACGGCTACCCCACCCTTCGAACCGAAACGCATTACTGCTTCACGGCGGAAATAGGCGGGGTGGTGGTACCTACCCGTGCGGACTCCCAAGAGGTCCTACCACCAGTGAAACAACATCAACAAAAAACAACTAGGACTCTTAGCAAAAACACTCTCATTAATACACGCTTAAAGAAAGACAGGAAATGCCGAATTTCACTTCATAAACAATTGCACTTAATAATACAATAAATAAATAAACTTTAGTGCATTATAAAGAGGCAACCTTTGTTCGAGACAAGGTCACGCGAAACACGTATTGTTGCTCAAATGACATTGCGCGAATCATTCGTTGATGAATTAGCTGTAATTAAGCTTTGTTTTCTTGTTTTTTTTTTTTTTTTACGTCCAATTACTTACCGACATACAGCAATTAAGCATGTAGTTTTTTATCAATAAAAATGTTATTGTTTTCACAGATTTTTCTGTTTCAAAATGACAAACGGGTTTTTTTTTTGGATAGTCGGGTATTCCTGTTTTGTTTGTGATAATATTATCGAGATCAGTTCAGTGTAGTAAAGTAATGTGTATGCTTTTTTTTCATATTGTTGTACACGCGGAATACCGTTGCTCGCTTCTTCACTACTGTGCGTATACCTTATCATTTTGTTTGTTGTAGCTCTCTTCTACGGTAAAAATTTTTTCATCCGAAAAAAGAATTTCCCGATATTTTTTTCCCGCGTACCGCTTCAACAAAGCGCGACATCTCTTCAGTCTCAGGTCCATTAGACGAGCATTCATACGATGCCCTGTTTTTCTTCGATATGCCCGAAGCCCTAAGTCTTCATTTAACACCCTTTTCACCGTAGTTCTGCTTAACCCCATCTGAAGGGCCAACAGTTTCTGCTTACGTTTGGGATTTCTTTGAATTTGCGCCTTCACAGCTTTTATCACTGCTGGAGTCCTAACAGACCGAAGGCGACCACTTCTTGACCTGTCATCTACACTAGAGTCTTCATTGTATCGTTTGATGGTACGATAAACGAATCTTTTGGTTATATTCAAAATGTTCAGTATGTTAAAAATTTGAATTGGCGCGTAACCGCAACGATGCAACGCAATAACTGCAACACGGTCTTCTTTAAGCGTCCACTCCATATTTAAAAATGAGTAAAATTCTAAAAGTATACATTTTTATTTTCATGAACAATTCGAAATTCGAATTCAATAAACTTTTTTGTATCCAGCATTGTAAAAGAAAAGTTTTTACTGTGTGACAATACTTATGACCTGACTAGGTATTAGTATAGATTAAAAAGAAAGCTCCCAGAGAACATCTAAATAATAAAACAACAGTAAATCAAACAAGTATTTCCTAGTTTTCGTTACGGCGAGACTTCCCGGTCAAAGAAAATGTCGTGTTTTATCTGTTGTACTTATTTTGTGTACTTCACAATGGTCTTTGAAAAAGTTTATTATCAAATTTAGGTCTGGGCATTAAGGGATTTGGAATTTCCCGAAATAGTTAACGTAAATATTATTACTACTGACTGTAGTTCTGAAAAGCTTTTCAATTCAATGGGACGGGTAAACTATTTTCGTATGTTTTTATTAGCTTCACATGAATGTAGGTATGTGTGTAACGAAATATTTTAACGTGATTTTTACCTAATTTAAAACGTCCAATCCAATTGAAATTTAGTACACTCCTCAAGGACTAATCATAGTACAATAAATAAATAAGGTTTTTTCAATCAAATTAATTATTTTCATTAACTATTATTATTATAGCATGTGAACAGTAAACAAGTACATTTTAATATTGCTTTAGAACATTCTCTTCTTTTTAGTTCAGTTATTTACTACGTACATATGTACCGTAGTCTTTTAATTGAATTTTCACAAATTTCAAGGCATCCTATTCATTTGTAAATTAACAACGGTGACGACACAATAATTTTACTGCTTCGGCCCAACATCGAAGACTTACAAAAAAGCTATACCTTATAATCGTCAAAGTTATCGTAACAAGAAGCAAAATCAGCGCATCGAATGACCTCTTAGATTTAAATCTTAATTTGCATATCGAGGGGTGAAATTCTATTTGATTTAAGTGACGACGTAATTATGGACGTAATATCTTTATAATTAAAGGTGCGTTTTATTTGACATTAGCATTAGCAATTCCCTGTCATTTTACCGGTCATCGTTCTCGTCGAACCCGTCGCTTGCGACGAAGGGCTCGGCGAGTAAATTAACCCACGACACAGCCCACTGAGTTTCTCGCCGGATCTTCTCAGTGGGTCGCGTTTCCGATCCGGTGGTACATTCTACGAAGCACGGCTTTTGCTAGGGTTCGTGTTAGCAACGACGTCAGGTTTGAGCCCCGTGAGCTCACCTACTAGCTCGGCGATTCTAGAATAACCTGTCGAGTTTACTAGAATAGGTAGTAAAAAAAAAAACGATTAGATGTTTTTAATTAAACTTGAATTAAGTTTACTCCATTCGAATATAATTCCATATAATTCGATTTTTTTTGTTATGATATTTTTTCCAAATTTTAAAATTAAAAGGGCTTTCGTGTAATGTTGTAAAAATATTTTTTGGACTAAATAGCCTTTCATCTTTCTATATGAATTTTATATTAATAAAATACACGTGCGTCATCTCGCTTACCGCCGTCCTCTACCGGCTGGCCGAGCGTACGTCACAGAGGATAATCTGTACCATGCGGTGTCATCGCGATGTTTTGGTATTTCCGCGAACAGACAACAGAACAACCGAATGGTATATTCATAAACGCAAGTGTTACTAGAATTATTTTAAAAATGTAGTAAGAACGAGCTTTCTCTGTTTATTTTTTTATTTTTTTATTTTGACAACAGGAGGCTTATCAAACAGCATTACTTTATAATTAAGAGCAATTTGTAAGGTTAACAGTTTGACTGGATGAATTCGCGAAGCAACTGCCCTGGGAACTATTGGATCTCCTTCGGAAGCACTGTGTGTGGCTGTTATCAAATAGAATTTCCCGTCTGAGGCCGTGCTCGCCCATCTGTCCAGGATAAACTGGAAAGGTTACCAGTAACCCCACTCTCCATATTCCTAAGTACTGCCTAACGACAGTAGCCGTGTGGCTTCTCTGTCTATTTTAGCTAACTAATGTTCGCCTAACGAAAGAAATTCGACCATATTCGGTCAAAACCTATATATTAACTAGCTGTACCCGACCGCTTCGCTGGGCATTTAAAATTAACATTATTATTTCTCACCCCCACAAACATTCTCATCATTGAGTCGACTATTATCAAAGCCGGCAATCTGACTTTTGGACAATGATTGGTAAATCAGAAAAACGAATTATTGACTTTGTATTCCATTGGCAGTCACAAAACTCTTCGGAACGACATCTTAGATAAATAACAGGTTAAGTATTAACCTTTATTTAATGCAGGTTTTGAACCGTATTCTTTGAAGGAGACGATTATATTNTGAGTCGACTATTATCAAAGCCGGCAATCTGACTTTTGGACAATGATTGGTAAATCAGAAAAACGAATTATTGACTTTGTATTCCATTGGCAGTCACAAAACTCTTCGGAACGACATCTTAGATAAATAACAGGTTAAGTATTAACCTTTATTTAATGCAGGTTTTGAACCGTATTCTTTGAAGGAGACGATTATATTCAAATCAATATGTATTGACATATCCATAAATTTTTTTTGTCCAAATGCACAGATTGCCGCCTTTGATAATAGACGACTCCATTAACGCCCTCGCAACTGGTGTAGGGAGTCCACCACTCATATATTAGCATATCCATTAAGTACATGTATTTTCTACATCGATACGAAGTTTCAAGTAAATTGAATGAATTCAGTAGTATAATGGAACATCCATAAAAACCACTGTAAATTGATATATTAGTCTAGTATAGATTATAAGTAGGTATTAAATTTTCGTTTTTGTTGTTGACTGTACTATATAAAAACCTATTTCCGAATTTGTTTTTTTTTAAACGTAAATTAAGGCTAGTAAATGATATATAAATTAATACGTGAAGCAAAAACTTTGTACCCCTTTTTACGAAAATTGCGCGGACGGAGGACTATGAAATTTTCCACACTTATAAATATTATAAACAAGAAGTGCACAATGCTAAAATTTTTTTAAATCAATAAATTCCAATATTCAAGAACAAAATTATAAAAAGTTGTTGTTGACCCTCAGCCTCAGCCTTGGTCTGAGTACTCGGGTATTACTGTCCTTGTTGTCTTTCTTTTGTTTTTAATTTATTATTATTATTAATAGTATTGTTAAATCTCTATTGATATATTAATGTAATGCATGCTGTGATTGCCTCTAATTAGAGTTGCAGTTATCAATTGCTCTATACATGTCAATGTTATTTTATGTCTTACTGTAAACCCTGTCCGTAATCCTTAAATAAATAAATAAAATAAAATAAATAAAACATTACACACCCTACTATGTATTTGACACACACATACGCATATAACATACTCTGTTGTTTATTGTTTAATTTCTGTGTTCAAATTGAGAATAGATTATTATTGTTTGTCTTCAATATTATTTGCCTACAGAGTAGCCTTGGCGAAATCTATAATTATAGAAGTATAGTCTTTGGCAAGAGACCCTTAATGATATTTAAGCTTATAATTTAAATAAATTATAATCGAAATTCGACCACAAGGCGACCACTAGTTAAAATAAATATATGAGATAATGAGAGGGAGAGAGATAGAGGAGATTGTGATGTTTATCTATTCTTAACCGACTTCAAAAAAAAGGAGGGGTTCTAAATGCGACCGTTTTTTTAAATATGTATGTAAGTACCTAAGAACTTTTTTGGGCGAATAGATAGTATATTGTTGCCCTATTTAAATTTTATCGAGAATGACAAGTTGTTTTTGAAATTATGATAGTAATAATAATAATAGTTTTTAGTAACTTTAATGCAAAATTAATTAATTTCCCCTACATACATTGATAAATATTCTCAATCTGCATATTTTGTCGAAGTTTTTTTTTTTTTTGTGTTATGTCTTCACCTATTTCTATATTCATAACTGTTGCGTTGTGAATAAGAGTGGACTGTATTATTAGTTTGATATTTTTATTTATCTATAAGTGACAAAATAAAGAATTTAAAATTGATGACTTTAAGAAATAAGAAACAGATGTGTCGCCCTTGACGGCTGGAAATGGAAAGGGGTAAGGCGTCATAGCGGACGTCGCTCGTTGACACCTTTGACGTTCCGAATTCAAACATAACAATATTACTTATTTTACTAGCCTTTTATCGGTTCGTATACATATTACGCACGGTCCACGCTCCGCGTATTGACGTAGCTGCAAATGTCCACATTCGCCATTTTGATCGCTCATTACGTTGTTGACAATTCAAAAACATAATATTTCCGTCAATTTCTCTATCTCGTTCTAAAATATGAACTTAGAAAAGGACAGGATCGTTTTATTTTTTTTGTTTTTTTCCGCTTCAAGCGCCGATAACATGAAATGTTTTTTTTTTTTTTTTTTGTAAATTTTACGCGGGATTTCCTTTTTTTGTTTACACGTAATTAGAGACGATAAAGCTTATTCCTAAAATTTGCTGTATAGTATTTTATTATGAGAATGAGTGTTGTTTGTCATGTTTTTTTCACATCGTTCGCGGTAAGTAATTGTTACGTGGGATTACGAAATTATGTACCAACATTATAGGAATGATCCAGCGACTTTTGTGTTATTGTTGCCAGTTATTTTTATTTGTGTACAGAGATATAGATTTTAGTAGACACAATTAACCATTTTTACGTTTATTTATGGTCATTTTGTGCTATGTGATTTATTAATTGGAATTTATAAACAGTTAACTATCAGTCATCAGAATCTTCAACTTCACTCACCATCAGGTGGGCCGTATGCTCGTCTGCCTACAAGGGCAATAAAAAAAAAGCGAATATTGCGATGGATGTGTGGAGTTACGAGAATGGATAGAATACGGAATGAATATGTTAGAGGAAGTCGGAAAGTGGCACCTGTGACAGAGAAGTGTTAACTATGAATATGGAAGGATATAGAGGAAGAAGTAGAGCTAAGAAGAAATGGATGGATTGCGTGAAAGACGATATGTGTAGAAGGGGAGTGAGCGAAGAAATGGTACTTTTTTTACTACCTATGCTGATGCCCGAGGCTATTTCAGCTTCACCCTAACGTGTGTAGGTGAGCTCACAGGGCTCAAACCGGAAGTGTTGCTACCACTGGCCCTACCAAGAGCAGTGCTTCGAAGAATCTACCACCGCATCGGAAACGCGACCCACTGAGAAGATCCGGCGAGAAACTCAGTGGGCTGTGTCTATGGGTTAATTTACTCGTCGAGCCCTTCGTCGCAAGAGACGGGTTCGACGAGGACGGTGACCGGTGCTTGTGGTACCTAAAAGCACCGTTAATGGATCGGGAGGATCCGTAATGACGAGTTTAGGGCGACGTCGATTGTTTACCATTCGGTCTACAGGATCGGGTATGTAGTTCCCGGCGGCCACGACAAGAGGGTTCTCATGTCGTGCCGCCTTTGCGAAGTGGCGCCATGATGCCGACTGTAGATACTTACTGATTGAGTCAAGCTCCAGGTCATCATAGAGATCCACGTTCTTTAGGAACCATAATGGTATATGATAGGTGAGTATGGAAGGAGAAAACATGTTGCGCCGACCACAAGTGATTGGGAGTAGGACAGGACAATGATGATAGATAATAAATAAACAGACAAAGGATCAAACAAACCTGTTTATTACACAACCCGCGTCGCAACATTCAGAGTCGCTAATTACTGCACCATCGAGTCAAACAACACTACTCAACCCTATCCTTAAACACCAGCAGCTTCATTGAACCGCAACAATTAACAATTAGAAAACAAAAAAAAAAAAAAACAACCGCCACACCACAGACAAAGCGAAAGTCAGCAATCAGAGAAAGCAACTATTATTACAGGGTTCACCAATTACAGGCCTGCGGGTGCTCGCGTAGGCCAATCACGTCTTCTGAAAGCGCACAAGAACCGTTTTCGGCGGCAACGTTCGATGGCCGCTAATACTAATGTCATACGGTGAAAATTTACGACAACAATGGCGGCCGTGTTCGCGTTTTATTCTACGGAGGCATAAATTATCGTTAAATAATTTTGTTAATAGATATGCTCTAACAAAAAGCGACTTCAAATAGAAAAAAAAAATGTACTTCAAACAAGGCTTGCGAAGAGCACTCAGTGGTAAGTAACACCTTAGCTGTGTCCGTGGCATTGTTGAAATCAATAAGCGACAGTAACCGAAATCCGTTTGCCTACAAAGACCATAGAGGTCCATGGAGGAACAATAATGTTATGTCAGCTTGAAAACGATGAAGACTTTTTGGCGGGAACGCGAAAAGTGAAGTTGTGTGATTTGTTTTATTTTGTCTATTTAGTGTTTCTTCAGGTTTAAATGTGTAATAACGGCGGTTTAATAACTGTTTAGTATCTGTGAAAGTGCACAAATGTGGGAAAATAAAACAAAGCCGCTGGACGTAGCTCCTCGGGATCCTCTAAACAGTCTCAATAAATGACCAATATTTTACTCAAATCATATTTCATCACATATCATCTCATCTCATGTTTCGTATTAATCTACTTCATTTCATTTCACTTCATATTATCATTTTTCATACCCAAAAAAATAGATTAGACTGTATGGTATGACTGACACCTTTGCCTTTCCAGTTGGAAAAATAAAACTACTACTACTGTAAACGAAGACCGAGTACTATATCAGTGGCTCTGCGGTACTGACTTGTAATCATTGAACCGGGCGCTGTATTCGAGATTGAGCACGTATTAATGGGTCATTAAGATATGAGTTCGGAGACTCAGCTGTGTTGGATAGCGCTTGGGTTATACCAGAAATGGACAGGACGGTGTTACCCGTACAAATCGTGCAGGCTCAAAGGACGCTGTACCAATAGCGAATACACAAAATAAATATGGCGCCATTGATGTTTAATAACACGCTGACTGCGTTATGCGGCTTAAAAAAACCCATGCGCGACTGTCATCTGGTGTTAAAGTCAAGACTATGTCCGCATTTCTATTGATATGGGTATATACGAAAACAGACTTGTGTGAGGCCCATTAGGTCTCATGCGCACTGTCATCTCATCAGCACTGTACACAAGTCCAATCTTGGCTCGAAAATACCTCTTCTTCTTCTTCCAGTGCCTCTTCAATCCTGAAGGTTGGCCGTTAGCTTTCTATATTCGTTTTTATCTGCAGCCAGCCGGAACAGCTGTTCGACGGAGGCAATACCGGTCCACTCCCGGATTCCCTAGTAACACCCTCCCACTAAATTCCCTAGTAGTTAGCTTCATGGAAAATACCTCATTGGTTGAAAATCTTCCAAAAACGATTCCGCAGTCAACGTTTTAAAAATAATAGTGGCCCCTCGGCAAAACGAATTCGACTATAATTAATTGAAATTATAAGTTTGAACATTATTAAGGTTTTATTGTCAAAGACTACACTTCTATAATCACAGATTTCGCCAAGGCTACACTAGACAAATAATGTTCAAGATAAACATGATTAATCTATTGTGTTAGTCTATCTATAGTAGAATTATTTTGCCCGTGCAGTTTGGGTCATAAAAAATCGGAGCGGTGAAGCGAGTATTTCGCTCTCTCTTCCACTCACGAGCCTTATGGACGGGCATAGTGAAGCGCATTATTGTTGTCGATAAACGTTATCGATAGTGTATTTAGTTTTATCATTTTGTGTGTCATAAAAATGAAAGAAAAAATCACTAATCGAACACTTACACCACATATCGTCGCAGCAAGTTAACGAGAACGGCAGAAATTAACACTTTGTAACTTTTCGGGAGCTATTCTTATTTCAGCGAATTTTTTTAACACATTGTTGATAACAACACGTGCAAATATTATTTTGAATAAATTCTGCCGTTTTGATACAAAACAAAACAGTAGCCATTGTGTCACTAAAGAAATTCAGAGAACGAATGGATAAAAACACATTTCTCTTCGACATAATGTAGTATAATTTGCAGGTAAGCACAAATGACTCATAACATAACAATGTCTCACCACCCTTCGTATACCACCGCCGCCGTGTACCTGCCTTCGATTACTCATTTGTTTTTATCGATAATGGCGCTGCGCCCGCGCAACATGCTCACCGCCCTAGCCGGGCTATGTTTTATGGCCCAAACTGCACGGACAAAATAATTCTACTATAGTCAAATTGAGTTGACCACAGACTTAAACAATAAATATATATGCGTGTATGTGTGTCAAATATATGGTAGCGTGTGTGATGCTTTTTTATTTATAAAAAAATATTAGCATTCTGCATTCCTTCTCTATATCTTCTCTATATCCTTCTCTATATTTCATACTCCTCCGTCCGCGCAATTTTCGTAAAAAGGATTACAAAATTTTTGCTTCACGTATTATTAAGGAGATAATTCCTTCGTCGTGGATGTCCTTGTTATTTTCTTAAAAGTACCTACTGATTTGAATTTACTGGTGGTAGGACCTCTTGTGAGTCCGCGCGGGTGGGTACCACCGCCCTGCCTATTTCTGCCGTGAAGCAGTAATGCGTTTCGGTTTGAAGGGTGGGGCAGCCGTTGTAACGATACTGAGACCTTAGAACTTATATCTCAAGGTGGGTGGCGCATTTACATTGTGATGTCTATGGGCTCCAGTAACCACTTAACACCAGGTGGGCTGTGAGTTCGTCCACCAATCTAAGCAATAAAAAAAATATAAAAAAAAAATATAGTCGTACCAATTTATACGAGAAGACCTTGCAACTTGTCCCTTTTTTTTATGATTGAAGGATAACTGGTGGCCCGGAGGTCTTTCCAGTTCCACTAGGACAGGTGGGCGAGCAAAGGCTCAGCCAGAAGGGGTGGGATTTGCGAACAGCGGTCAGAGCGCCTCCGAAGGAGACCTAACAGCTCAAGAGCAGCTGCTTTGCGAATGAATCTACTACCGGATCGGAATCGCGACCCGCTGAGAAGATCCGGCGAGAAACTTAGCGAGCTGATTCATGGGTTAGGTTGCACGTCGAACTCTTTGTCGAGTTCGACGAGTACGGTTACCAGTGTCCCTAAGCCTGCCCTAAGCTACCTGCAGCTGCCACTGAGAAGATCCGACAAGACACTCAGTGGACAAATGCTGACAAACCTTTGTACAATGTCTATTTTGAAAACAATAATAAATATTCCGTCTATTATTCATAAACGATGTTTTAAAAATAAAAAGAAAACACGTCCACATAGCAGAGCTAATTAACGATTTATTTCACCTTTCTTTTCATTATGTCGATACTGGTAAGCATATTGGAGCGAAATTATAAAGTTTTTGTTTAGTTATCGGTACTTGAAGCGTGTGAAAATTATCTATCTAAACCCACCTCTTGAAGTCATTGAGTATTCGTGATCCCTAATGCATATTAAAAGGGCATTATCAACATACGCTTTAAGTCATAACAGATTAATGTAAGTTTTGTTTAGTTATCGGTACTTGATGCGTGTGAAAATTGTCTATCTAAACCGACCTCTTGAAGTCATTGAGTATTCGTGATCCCTAACGCATATTAAAAGGGCATTATCAACATACGGTTTAAACCATAACAGATTAATGTAAGTACCCCCAGATATACTTCGTTTAAAAAACTGTAATCAATATTTGTCTTACTAAAAATGTACGCCAGAAATATATTGTTAAAACTTATTTTAAAACAGATTTCGCAATGTCGAAATTAAATATTTAATTAACATACAAAAATATATTCGAAACTCCACATAACCTACTTTTTTTGTATACCTACACTTNAGCCATAACAGATTAATGTAAGTACCCCCAGATATACTTCGTTTAAAAAACTGTAATCAATATTTGTCTTACTAAAAATGTACGCCAGAAATATATTGTTAAAACTTATTTTAAAACAGATTTCGCAATGTCGAAATTAAATATTTAATTAACATACAAAAATATATTCGAAACTCCACATAACCTACTTTTTTTGTATACCTACACTTTCAACATTATAAATTTCTCTATGAAATTCCAATTCTTTGTGGTCGAATTTATCTATTTCATATTTCAAACGTATTGTAACTGCATATTTGAGGTTTGTAATACGGAGTCTTATTTCATTATACTTAGGTAAGCATAAAATTGAGCATTTACGAAAACACATTTGTGGTTGCGATTTGCAATGAACATATTTTTTTGTATGTTGGTAATGGTCAGGTAAATGAACGTAGTACATACATACATCTAACTGTTTATTTTAATCTGTATTTAGGGATGTGACACAAAAGAATTCTTGGCGAATGACTCACATTACACATCACCCTACGCCGAGAGAAAGCGCGGTAGTGAATTAGAAAAAGAAGAAAAGAAAAAAACGCTCACCTGATTCCGCTTCTGTTTGCTCGATTTCACACAAAATAATATAACAAAAAGAAATCTTTAAAAACAACGTAGTTTTCTAAACACTTTTTCGTCTTAACTCACCCGGTGTGGTGGTTAGTGCGAAACAACTTTATATAACTGTTGCTTCGTCCAACCGGTTTTAGTTCGTCGTAAACTAATGAATAAAGTAATTCGAAAACACACAACGAGTTTCGTTTCTTTTAAAAACAATCCCGTATTGACGAATGTTGTCGAAAAAACAACTTAAGATTCAATTGAATATTTTGCGATTTTTTTTCCGAAACGCGTTTCGTGAGACGTCTTTCCCGTGCAGCCCCCCGCTCGCGACTGGCCCCTAAGCTGGCCCGTTCAAGCGTTACCAAGTTGAAAAGAGGCTTTGCATAGTCACAACACGACATACTTGTGTTTACCAACGCTCATTTTGTGTTCGCAGTATTTTGAAATCAAAAAGAGCAACGGAACGCGGTACGAAGCGTTATTTTTTTTCTCATATCATCATGCTTTACAATCGAAACGCGATAAAACGTGTACATGCAGAAAAAAAAACAGTCAACGGATACAAAAAAAAAACCAAATTAGAGACATTGTTTCATGAAAAAATGCACAAGGTCTCTCTAAAACTCAGGTTTGAAGTGGCTATCATAGATAAAATATACTTATTAACGTGGCATTTATTGTAAGAGCATATTGTGTCATGTTTGACAGTTTTCAAAGTTACCTGAAAATCATTTGTACGTGACAAAACAAAACGAAGTTCGAACAGCGTAACTTTTTTTTCCTACCTGTGCTGACAGCCTTAAGAGACTATTCAGCTTCTCATTGACGTGTAGGTGAGCTCACGGGGCTCAAACCGGAGTGTTGCTAACACTGACCCTAGCAAGAGCAGTGCTTCGCAGAATCTATCACTTTAACTACTTGAAAGGGGTTAACTTTTTTTTTATTGCCCGTGTAGGCAGACGAGCATACGACCCATCTGATGGTGAGTGGTTACCGTCGCCCATGGACTTCAGCAATGCCAGGTGCAGAGCCAAGCCGCTGCCTACCGTTAAACTTAATTAAGGTTCAAATAAAAACATCGAATTGTTGATTCTATTACCGAATAAAATGCACCTTTAATTACAAAGATAAATGTCGCGTATTAGCCGAAATGTCGCGTATTAAGCGCAATGTCGCTTACACCAAACAGCCTTTCACTCCTCAATACTATTCCCGGCGTTTCGAGTTACGAATATTTTAACTTTTCGCGATCACAGACTGTCTAACACTAACTTTGGATGATTGAAAATTTACATTCTATCACTGCTGCTATTTTCGCTTTGGCCACGTCCTATTTGATGACTTCACTAAGAAGTTTAATATGACTTATCTTAATTATGTATTTTTGTTTCGTTCTGACCCGAGCGATATTCTTTTTGATCGACGAACAACCACGAAAAAACACGAGTAAAAACACATTATGAGCAAAATAGATAAACAGAACAACTAGCTAACCCGGCAGACTTCGTAGTGCCTCAATCGATAAATAAAAGACCTAAAATTTTGTATAAAATATACTTAAAACAAACAAAAGGAATCCGTCCGACGAGGGACACATCAAAGGAAAAACCAAAATTGTTATTTTTATTGAATTCCGCGCATTTTCATATTTATCTTTACCTTTTAAACCTTCTCTGGACTTCCACAAATAATTCAAGACCAAATTTAGCCAAATGGGTCCAGCCGTGCAATTCATTTTTATATATATAGAAGATAGAAGATAAGAAAGGAGGTGATAAAGAAAAAGAAACACGCCAATCATGATTTGATCTTTAAAAATTTCTCGTGAAAAAACCATTTCAAATGACTGGCGCGTTTTTCTCCACAGATAACGTAATTTTTATTTTTTATTCTTAATGTTTTTTTTCTTCTATGATAGACAATGTGACATGACTTTTGTCTTCTTTCAATCATATTTGTTATTTACTCTCATTTAAAAGACTTTTTTTACCGTTTTGTGGTGTTTTTATAACAATCATGGCATTCAGGTATAATACAATGTAATTTCTAATTATTAATGTCGAAAATAATTGTGTAATAAAAAAATGTTGATTATGCAAATAACTATTGCAAATTTCTAGACCTAATCGAATAAAAACAGTATGTAATTCACAAAGTCTAGAAGTGAAGTGAAACCTATAGTTCATACTCTCGGAGGCCCTATAATAAGTTAAATAATTACCGCCGATAAGTCACCGACGATCATCCGGTCCCAAACTAGGATTCCCTATATTATAGGAGCCGGAGACTAATTTAGACTTACTTCTACGTATTTACAAAAACAAATCTCATAAGTATGTCCCTTTTTAGTGTCGCTTTTTCGTTTCATCGTATTTCAAATTAGGACAACAAAGAAATTTTCATTCCAAAAACATTACCGCATCCCATCATCACTAGTGATTACCTAATTGTTAAGGCACAAGAATTTGAACTAGGACGTCAATAAAAAAGTTTTCAATTTAAAAAAAAATTACCACGTTCCATCATCACTAGTGATTGGCTAATCGTTAATGCACAACGTGTGTTCCAGTTGTTCCCAGTGCGACTTCACCGCGCAATTCGAGAGTGCACTAACAATGCACCGACAACTTCACCACCCTACAGAGGACGACGTACCTCAACTTGACAAGCCACTGGTACGAACATTCCATGTTTTCAGTATAAAGGTCAGGGGCACACTTTCTGTGTATGACCGGTCACCGTCCTCGTCGAACCCGTCACTTGCGACGAAGGGCTCGACGAGCGAATTAACCCATAGACACAGCCCACTGACTTTCTCGCCGGATCTTCTCAGTGGATCGCGTTTCCGATCCGGTGGTAGATTCTGCGAAGCGCTGCTCTGGTTTGAGCCCCGTGAGTTCACCTACACGTCAAGGAGAAGCTGAAATAGCCTCTCAAGGCTATGAGCACAGGTAGGATAATAAATCTATGTATGCAAAAAGTTTCTATTGGGAAGAGAGAGAAGCTATTGAATCGGCGCCACCGTAGCAAGTGGTGTAATTTCAAAGATGGCGCCAAAACGTTAGTATAATTATTACATTTTGCAGCTAGAAACTTTTCACTCTATCTACAAACGCTACATTCACACCGCTTACTACGCTGGCGTAGTTTTGATAGGTTTTTTGTTGTAATCTGTGTCACTTATAGTTGGACACTTTTCCAACTAGTCTCCCATTTACTTAAAACAGTATTCCTTACACCCACAATACTTTTCACAATTACTCATAGCCTTTCCAGTATTGCATTTTCCGGTGTTCCGTGTTCACGAAAATAAGTTAAGGGATTCAAGCATTAATTGTTTTATAATAATGCCTGCGGCTCATTATAGCATCAAAAGAGACTGTTTATAACGTCTGCACATCTAACAATCACAAATCAAAACTTCTATATCGTGCAAACAGTCATACAATTGAGGCCACGTTCTTACGGATCCATCAGATCCAATAACCTTTGCATTAGACGCCTTCAGCTCTAACACTAGGAGCAGGCTTAGGGACCCCGGTAACCGTACTCGTCGAACTCGACAAAGAGGTCGACGTGCAACCTAACCCATGCATCAGCCCGCTGAGTTTCTCGCCGGATCTTCTCAGCGGGTCGCGATTTCGATCCGGTAGTAGATTCATTCGCGAAGTAATTGCTTTTGAGTTGTTAGGTCTCCTTCGGAGGCGCTCGGGCAGTTGTTAGCAAATCCCACCCCTCTTGGCTGAGCCTTTGCTCGCCCACCTGTCCTGGTGAAATTGGAAAGGCCTTCAGGCCACCAGTAATCTTTCAATCATAAAAAAAAACAATTGAGGCACCGAAAAACAGTTTAATATGAAAAGAAGGCGCAATTAGAAATCAATTTTTATTTAATAAAAAAAATCATTTACATACATGAAGCTTAAAATATTTTGCAGGAGAAAGCCAACACATTACCAAGAGCCAAGATCCAGAGCCCAATCACCAACGGTAACGAGAACACGAATTTCAAGCGTATGTTTCAAATTTCAGACGTTAATTAATCTCTAAATTATATTTTACTAGCTGCCCCGGCAGGCTTCGTAGTGCCTCAATCGATAAATAAAAGACCTAAACTTTTGTATCAAATAAACTCAAAACAAACAAAAGGAATCCGTCCGACGGTGGACACATCAAAGGAAAAACAAAATTGTTATTTTTATTTCATTCCGAGAATTTTCATATTTATCTACCTTTTAAACCTTCTCTGGACTTCCACAAATAATTCAAGACCAAAATTAGCCAAATCGGTGTCCAGCCGTTCTCGAGTTTTAGCGAGACTAACGAACAGTAATTCATTTTTATTTAAATAGATTTCCATCGGGTTTTTTTTAAGTATATGTTTGGCAAGCTGCCTTTGTCACGGGGGACATTAAATCAAATTCTTTGTTTGAATAAGGACTTCAAACATGTACTCTATTCGCATTAGGCCTTTTAAATGAATCTTCAGCTTTTTGGCGGGAACACGAGGAGTTAATCTGTGTGAATCCTTTGGCTTTGTTAATTTAGTGCTTCTTGAAGTTTAAACGTGTTATAACTGGGGGCTTGTTTAAGACATTCATGAAAGCAAGTAGGTGGTGGTAGGACCTCTTGTGAGTCCGCACGGGTGGGTACCACTACCCTGCCTATTTCTGCCGTGAAGCAGTAATGCGTTTCGGTTTGAAGGATGGGGCAGCCGTTGTAACTATACTTGAGACCTTAGAACTTGTATCTCAAGGTGGGTGGCACATTTACGTTGTGGATGTCTATTGGCTCCAGTAACCACTTAACACCAGGTGGGCTGTGAGCTCGTCCACCCATCTAAGCAATAAAAAAAAAAGCAAACAAATTTGGGAAACGAAACAAAATTGTTGGACATGGCTTTTCGAGTTCTTACCAAAAAATCCATTAAAGTGTCTGTAAATAGTCAATTTAATTTAATTTCAACCCAATTAATTACAGTTACGAATAAATCAAGTTCATCTAATTGCACATCATATTATTGTGGCATATCTCAGAATACGTATATAATTTAATAATTGAATATTTTTATAAGCTCGACACTGGAGACAATGGCATCGCAAGAAGCCAATTGCCAAATTAAAAAACTGGGAAAATTATGGAGGGTAGAGGTAAGAAGAACCGTCTCATATGGGTGAAGCTTGAAAATTTCTCCCTCTTTCAGCACTAAATAACAGTTCAAAAATCCTCCAGAATGGCGCTAGCATAGGCACAGCATATGATATGAATTGAGCAGTTGTTAACTGATTGAAATAGACTGAGTTAGGAAATTTAATATATTTAATGACTAGAGTAGTTACTGACAGTATAATATACAAGACCTCACATGTTTACGTAGTCCAAACTAATTTCGTCGACATAACCTAAAATTATTGCTGTGGTAAAACGTGGAGACATCGATTGCATTTTCTTGACAGCTTTAAATAAAATACTTTTTGTGATTTTGTAGTGCTTACAGTTCTTTCGTCCTTTTTTATCTCTCTATCTTATTCTAATAACTTTCAGCGCCTTTTTTAAAATTTACCCAGTTGCTACTGTAGCGCCACCCTTATTTAGCAGATTTTAACGGACACTTTTTAGACACAGAGACGGTTCTCCTTACCTCTACCCTCCATAGGGAAAATATAACACAATCGTCCCAGATATTAGGGGTGAGATAAGCTCCGGTGACAGGATTCTGTCGAAATAGTGCCACAGATTGTAATCGATTGTATTTTTTAATATTTTACTGCCGAAACCAGTTCCAGGTAGAACGTCATCAGCGACGCGTCTGTTCGACAGACTAAGGGCCAAAATCTACAAAAGCAGAACGCTGTTCTCGCACCCGGAAGAGAATGATCCATTGAAAACGTTTAACGTTAGTCAAAATGAACTTTAATTCGCTCCAAGCACGGTTGTTATATAAAAATTAATATTAAGCATATTTAACACCAAGGAGAGCTTTTTCCATTCATTAAATTGGTAGTTTTTTTTTTNGCGTCTGTTCGACAGACTAAGGGCCAAAATCTACAAAAGCAGAACGCTGTTCTCGCACCCGGAAGAGAATGATCCATTGAAAACGTTTAACGTTAGTCAAAATGAACTTTAATTCGCTCCAAGCACGGTTGTTATATAAAAATTAATATTAAGCATATTTAACACCAAGGAGAGCTTTTTCCATTCATTAAATTGGTAGTTTTTTTTTTCTTTCCTATCCATTTCTTCTTCCATTCATCTTTAGAAGATAATCTAGCTTCACCAAACGTAGGCGAGCTTCCAGGGCTCTAACCTGGTGGCTTTGCTAACACTAGTCCTAGCAAGAGTAGTGCTTCGCAGAATCTATCACCGGATCAAAACGCGACCCACTGAGAAGATCCGGCGAGAAACTCAGTAGGCTGATGCTTGTCCAAAGTTGTTTTCAGTAAAAAAATTCACAGGGCAGTTAATGTGCGCAGCATTGCTTGACATTGCGACGGTTCCAACCTCCCAATTTTATCTGTACACTAGCTGTACCCGTCCGCTTCGCTGGGCATTTAAAATTAACATTATTATTTCTTACCCCACAAAGATTCTCATCATTAACGACCCCGCAACTGGTATAGGGAGTCCAACACTCATATAAATATTAGCCTATCCATTAAGTACATGTATTTTCTACACGGATACCAAGTTTCAAGTCAATCGGATGCATGGTTCAGTAGTTATATCGGAACATCCGTGAAAACCACTGTAGATTTATATATTAGTATAGAAAACCCTAGTCTTTGGTTTAATCATAGAAGTTTGCTTGACAACGATCGTTTATGGAAGATACTGTTGCATTTACAGGATATCTCGATACCGAGCGAATGCACATCTAAACATTTGAGAATCGATTCCGTGTCCCGAACTAGCGCAATGACCACGTGCCTCAGAGATCTGCATAAAGAAACATACGGATGTCATCTTTGCTCGTCCGAATTCGACAGGTGTTAATATATTACATTAATAAATTATATTAGTAAACTAAACTTAGTAATTAATAAAGTAGATTAAGGAGAGTAAATTTTACATTAGAAATTTTATTGTTGGAAATTTAATGACAGATAAATATTTTAGGACCGATTTTTTTTTTTCAAATTCCTTTATGTATATGTACGTCCTTATTCCGCTCGGTATAGTTTAAATGATCGTTGTTTATTGACCAAACTATAGTGTTTTTGTTTTATTGCTTAGATATGTGGACGAGCGTTAAGTAATTACCGGAGCCCATAGACATCTACAATGTAAATGTCGCCACCCACCTCGAGAAATAGTTCTAAGGTCAGTCTTAACAGCACAACAATTACCCCACCCTTCAAACCGAAACGCATTACTACTAGCTATTTATTGTAATAAATATTCAAATTGATTACAGAATAACGGCCCTGGATAGGCATCTTTTGAACGATCACAAGATAAGTCTAGAGGAACTACTCAAGCTAGTTTTGAATAAAACGAAAGATTGTCTTAACGACGAGGACAGCGCGATTTTGGGCATCAAGCAGCCCTATTACAAGCCGCCAGACGAAATAATCGAAGATGGCGAGTTCATTATCGAGACGGTCACGCCTAAAATTAAAATATTGAAGCACACATCGACGAATACAGACTTGCAGTTGAGTGATGCGTTTGTAATGAATGACGTAGCGGACGATGGCCGCGATCTGTTGTTAGCCAAAATGAAAGTCCTCAATGATTGCATGTGCAAGTTTGTTGATTCTTCGAATGCACTGAAGAAGGTTCTGGTTAAAGAGATTGACAATAAAACTGGACGTGCTCGTATGAGCGGAGGCGAGCCTGTGTTTAATCTTAGTTTGGGAGAGTGAGTGGTTTTTTTTTTGTAAATGTTTCCGTCAATGGTTTTCGCTTTTGTTTTATAGTCTCTAAAAATAATGTTAATGAAAGTCGTCGTGGATTAAGACGCTCGATAAATTACTGGTGGTAGAACTTCTTGTACGGGTAGGTGCTACCGCCCTGCTTATTTCTGCCGTGAAGCAGTAATGCGTTTCGGTTCGAAGGGCGGGGCAACCGTTGTAACTATACTGAGACCTTAGAACTCATATCTCAAGGTATCTTGTAGATGTCTATGGGCTCCAGTAACTACTTAACAACAGGTGAACTGTGAGCTCGTCCACCCACCTAAGCAATAAATGGAGAACGCTATCAGTGGCTGTATGTGCACCTACTACTCACCGCACATAATACAAAAATGAAATTCAACGCCTCGCATTAGATATTATTTTCAAAAGTTTTAAGATAACATATTGTTTCTAGCCACGACTCACCCCGCGATTGGAACAGAACACACAGCGAGAATCTGCAGAGAAGGGAAAACAAACATGGCGACAGAATTGAAAAGACCAAGATGTCGAATGAGAGTTTTTATTTTTGAATAGATACCTACATATTTGGTTTTGTTAAGGTGGTTTTTACGTAAAGCTTTCCAATAAAAGTTGTTTTATTTTATTTTCAATTGTTTACTAGTGTTTTCCCCACTTACACTTCACTCGCTTCTGCCGTGAAAGCAGTAATGCGTTTCGGTTGGAACGGTTAGAACTCATATCTCAAGGTAAGTGGCGGCATTGATGCTGTGGACGTCTATAGGCTCCGGTAACCACTTAACACCAGGTTGGCCGTGAGCTCGTCCACCCATCTAAGCAATAAATAAAAAAAATGAGCCAAAACAGCCTTGTGTTCCATCTCAGAATTTAGGTAGGTAACTGTTAAGCCAAATTGCGACTTCCACTTGTGTTTCAAGTTGGAGTTCACTTGAGCTCATTTGGCTGATTAATGTTCCAAGAAAAATATATTATTTGAGAATCCTGGCAATATCTTGATAAAATAAATAAATACTAAATAAATCTTAGTTATAATTATTACTGCTCTGGCAATTCTCCAATTTGCATTTAGAATTTACAAAGCGGCATCTCTCGCAAAACAATACTCCGGTTTGGGTATGTCTGCTGTTATCATAATGACAGCACATCATGTAAACGCATTTCTCGTCTCTGCCACGTTTTATGGAATCACCACTGGACATGCAATGCTTGGTCTGGCAACATTTACAGTGATCCGGGCTGTTTTGGTAGTTTGTTTTGACAACTGGCAATACTCTGGGTCCCTTTCTTGTTATTGGCCTGTTAACTCCAAATTCGTTTTCGTCTTTGTAATCACTATTTCTAACTCTGGCGAACATCCGATTAACTTCCTCTATGGAATCTCTAGATTTCGCATTTTCTTTCAAATTTTGTTTTATTTCTTCTATTTTCATTTGCGGTATCGAAGATGATTTGTGTTTCAGCAGATTTATGGCGCATTCTGTTTTATTTTTAGGCTGGCAACTGTTTATTACTGTAAAATCTTTATTGCTGCTGCCTTCGATTGAGTAACTGAAGATTTTACTTGCAACCAATATTGGTTTTATTTTAAAATCGGTGTTCGTTCCGGCATCTTTATTCTTACGTACATCGACTTTATTCTTTTTGTTTCTAAGAATGTTTAGAACTTCATTAAATAAAGTGTAACTTTCAATATATGAATTTGGTGAAATTGTTTTATTATCTGTATTTTCTTTGGAAGTAGTTGTATTAATTATTTTACTAGATTCAGTGTGACTGTCGTCTATTATGTATTTGTCTATTTCTAAACTTTGACTATTATTCTTTTTCTTTTTCGCAGTATTTGCGTATACAACAGTTGGTTTACCGTATTCTTTTGTAAAATGACGTTTCTCAAAGTTTGTACAATTAATTTTTCTATAATTGTTTTCACTGTTCATTCCTCCTAAATTATCAGATATTATTTTATAGTTCTTTATGTGTATATGTATAGTTTCAATATTTCCTTTGTGCATAGAGCAATGAATCTGTGAAACGAATGATGTGTTTTCAGATATTTTTTGAAGTTCGTATGGTGAGAGATGGTGTTTATAGTGACAGTTATTCCTTAGTGTTTTTATTTATTTATTTAATGCTTGATGGTTGGCTTTTTTTTATTGCCTTGTCCACATATCAAGGCAATAAAAAAAAAAAGACGTCTACAAGGTAAATGCGCCACCCACCTTGAGATATAAGTTCTAAGGTCTCAAGTATAGTTACAACGGCTGCCCCACCCTTCCAACCGAAACGCATTACTGCTTCACGACAGAAAGAGGCAGGGTGGTGGTACCTACCCGCGCGGACTCACAAGAGGTCTTACCACCTGTAAAAAAATTATGTTACATCGTTTTCTTGGTTATGGACTGGAAGCTTGTAGAAGTGGTGTGTTAAAAACAAACCTTAAACTTGTTGAACGATGCTAATTCATAACACCGCTACGCGACACGTAGGTACATTGTCGCACAAAACAAGACATAAATATACAAAATTCAACATGAATATTATTTAGAAAAACAAAAAAGTCTTCTAAACAGAATATTAAAATATAAAATTGATTAAGTGTCAATGACAAAAAACATAGATACGTTTTAAAAATGTATCGTTGGCTATAGAAGAATTAATTTTATTTATTTATTTTGTATTAGATAGAATTACGAAAGCACTTTATGAAAAATAAATACGTCGCTTTTATCAAACTATTAAGCTCATGTGTAATTTTCAAAAAATAATTCATAAAAGTAGGTATTCAATGAACAATTAACTTTAATCTTCTTTCCGAAATTCTCTATCGATCGTCAACGTCAAAACAATGACAGACTAAATTCTCAGTGAAACGTATGTAGCGAAAAAAAATAATAAAAACAGAATCACGCCATTCCGAGACGGCAACGCGGTAAATACTAGTTTAAGTTATTCCATTTTATAATACACTAGCGGCCTGTCCCGGCTTCGCTTGGGTAGTAGCGCACGCGATGTAAAGAATTTTAGGTAATTTTTTTACACATTGGGTTACATTATTGGAGTTTTAGTGAGGATCCCTAATTTTTTTGAAAATATAATGAATATAGCCTATGTCACCCGGCGATAGTGTAGCTTCCCAACAGTGAAAGAATTTTTTAAATCGGTTCCGTAGTTTGGGAGCCAATTCAATACAAACAAACAATCAAATCTTTCCTCTTTATAATATTAGTATTTTTTTTTTATTGCCCTTTTAGGCAGACGAGCATACGGCCTACCTGATGGTGAGTGGTTAACGTCGCCCATGGACTTCAGCAATGCCAGGGGCAGAGCCAAGCCGCAGCCTACCGCTTAATACTCTCCACAAGCCTCGTTTGAAGAAGGACATGACATGGAGTATAGATTAATGAGCCTGCATTATTGCTATTAATGCCAGCTACACGTTGCCTTGGATATGTACACGGCGCCGTGAAGGATCGGAGGATCGAACACACGGCGCCGTGGCTTTCAATTATTTTAAGCATCAGTACCGATTCCACCGTGGAGTTAACTTTACGTGAGGCACATTGCCATATACGTAAAGTAGTGACCTTATAATATCAAGTTTTTGTATTTATAGCTTATATGGGTGGACGAGCTCACAGCCCACCTGGTGTTAAGTGGTTACTGGAGCCCATAGACATCCACAACGTAAATGCGCCACCCACCTTGAGATATAAGTTCTAAGGTCTCAAGTATAGTTACAACGGTTGTCCCACCCTTCAGACCGAAACCCATTACTGCTTCACGGCAGAAATAGGCGGTGTGCTGGTACCTACCCGCACGGACTCACAAGAGGTCCTACCACCGGTGTTGGATTAGGGTTCATACGATTAATTTGAAAAATCGATCAGGCCACGCGCCACAGCGCCGTGTACTCTGCAAAATCTGCCACATTTTGATTAGTAGCGACATTCATTTTTGTAATTAAATGTCCGTTCTATTTGGTATTAATATCAACAATTCGATGTTTTTAATTGAACTTCAATTATGTTTACCCCTATTCAAATAGCGGAAGATGTTTTTTTGTAATGATATTTTTTCCAAAATTTTGCTTTAAATGGTTCTCCTGTATAGTTACAAAAATCTTCAATTGATGATTATTATATTATTGATAGACTAGTTAATAGAATGAGTGCTGATCAACTAATTGGAACAACAGAAAATGATACTAGATTTAATTCTGACAGCGTTACAATTCTTTCTCAGAGGCCCGATTGTGAAATAAATGAAATTGGAATTAGAAAATGCCATAGCTTAGATCAGGCAATAAAAAATCGAGAAATGAATAAAACTAAACCGAACAAAGAAAAAGACGAACGGAATAGGAATACACAATACGCCATCAATTTAAATGTGGACGTTGGTGAAATAAATCGGAAATGCACGTGTGAACTGGCAACACCGAAAATGAAGTATTTCAACGTGTTCCCAGAGCAAATATATGCTTATCACGAGACGATTAGTTTCACGGATATAGGCATAGGTAGCGTTAAAACATTACAAAGGAGGAAGGTCAAAAAAGTTTATTTACCAGATAAAGCAGAGAGGGGGGTCGGGAGCGATGAACTACTGTCCATTACAAATCGTAAGTACGAATGGATTTTTATTTTACCGGAGCCCATAGGCATCTACGACGTAAATGAGGGCGTCAAGTTTGACAAGAGTTCTAAGGTCTCAGTTGTAACAGTAGGACGGCTGCCCTGAAGCAGTAATGGGTTTCGGTTTGAAGTCAGCCACTTCAAACCGAAACCCATTACTGCTTCACGGCAGAAATAGGCAGGATAAGATTACCGAAAATATTGTTTGAATGAAATATCTAATATTTAGCAGCTTTAAAAGGATAAATAACAAAAAAATTAGTACTTTTAAGATGATAGAATAATTGAGTTTATAAGCGTTTCGGAAATATAATTTCTATTATTGCATATCTTCATCACTGTCTAGATATTTTTTGCTATGGAATGACTAAGCAATTTCTTGTAACCTATTCCAAATATTATTTCTTTAATAGATACATAATCTTGGATAGGTCACGAGTTCATGATTGTTACAGAGCTCTACCTAGAACACTTACATGTCTACGGCTTGTATTCAATTCGATTCAGATTTCATTGATTTTAAGCGCTTTTATATACAAGGTGATAAATGTTGTAGGAAAAAACAGACGAAACGAAAGAGCTCATCATCACCAAACAAGTGCAATATCAAAGCCAGTTCAAGATGTATTGAAAGATAATAAAATCTATTTAGTGCATGAAAAATTATCACCCATCACACTCAAGAGATCAACTACAACAAGCCCTGTAGAAGTCAAAATAGAAATGGGCATAAATACTGATGGGAAAGAACTATTAACGGTTATGACACAAGTAGAAAACGAGTCACAAAAGATAGGTGGCGGTAAAATAGAAAGCCCAAAGAAGAATTTAGAAAAGGTTAAAGGTAAAAAAGTTTCAAAAGAAACTGAAAAGGTGATGGTCAAGACTGTGTCGTCCGATTCACTTGTTCAACATGTGCATAATTTGGAGATTCCTAGTGATGAGAAACATAGCAGAACTTCAATAGATCCGATGGAAAATAAATTAGAAAGAGAATACAGGAAAATATTCGCAACTAGGTCGAAAGATAAAAAGCCGAAGGTCGAAAATCCGATACCGGAACTCAAAACTGCTTCAGGTTTTCGTCGTAGATTTGAAGCCTTCAGACGTGGATTGCTAAAGAAAGAAGAAATGAAAAAAAATGACGTTCTAATTAAAATATCAAGTCACAAAAGTGTGATCAGTCACAAAGATGTATCTATAACTTCCGATCCTCCATCTTTAGAGGGCAGGTCATTCTCAAGTACAAAAGTTTACAGTCCGTTCCGAATGTACACGNCTGCTTCAGGTTTTCGTCGTAGATTTGAAGCCTTCAGACGTGGATTGCTAAAGAAAGAAGAAATGAAAAAAAATGACGTTCTAATTAAAATATCAAGTCACAAAAGTGTGATCAGTCACAAAGATGTATCTATAACTTCCGATCCTCCATCTTTAGAGGGCAGGTCATTCTCAAGTACAAAAGTTTACAGTCCGTTCCGAATGTACACGGGATCGGAAAAACCTATTTATAAATCCGCTGTGAATGAAGAAGATCCTGTAGAAAAACAAAAGAAGGAAAGTATTGATTGGCCCCCGATGGCAGAGGAAGATAGCGAGTACAACGGAGTCAAAGGGATGTTTAGATTGTGGGGCAAGAAGTTTAATTTCGACGACGATAAAAAACGATTAAGTCCAGTTCCCTCAGATTATGAAGCTAAATCGAAAGCGAATAAAATGCAGAATAATGTTGTTTTAAAAGAAAAAAAAGAAGGACGTAAGTTTTTCTTTTTTAAGAAGAACGCTAAAGATAAAACAAAGAAACCCTTTCAAACAAAGAAAGGTGTGACTACCGCTCGTTGCGAAATCAATGATGGTTTAGTGATCAAAATTGGAGCGAGTGTCCCAACGACAGCGACAGTAAAATCTGAAGCATCAGACGATATACTAAAAAAACAATGGCTTTTGAAATTTCTGAGTCACGACAGAGCCTCAACCAATAGTGTCAGAGTGAGATGGAATAATAAAATGTACAGAACAAGCAGTAGTACAGTTTTCGAATTGATGGACAATGTCTACAAAGATCTTACGTTACGTTCTAGAAGTGAAATAATTTCCAGTGACTCATCATACTGTAAGCCTGACAAAACGCGCGTCAAATTTGCCCCGCAAGAGGTAGAAGCCTGGATGGTTGCAAGAACAGTAACCGACCGAAGTAAAGGAATGCCTATTGAAATGAAAAACAGTGCAAATACAAATGGAAAAATCATTCAAGTCAATTCTAAAAACATAAAAGATAGCATTGAACGTTTATGTCACAATATAAAAGTCGTTTTGCATTCGAAAGACAATGGTAACTTAGAAACAGATTCTAGTTCAGAATACGTGAGAATAGATATACCTAAAGCGTTCTTTATTGATTCTAGTAGTAATGACAGTGAGAAACAGCCTTCTAGAGATGAAGAAGTTTATAATGTAGTTGAATACGACGCGGTTCCGGAGACAACGGTCGCTAAAGAAACAAATCGAATCACGGAAACTGGCGACCATGAATATAATGACGTTCAAATTATAGTAAGCGTTAAAGACAGCAAGGATGTGGATTCGAAAATTCTCGAAAGCGTCATCAAACGACCTGCAGGACAACGCGATGTTTTAATACAAGACAGCAATGATGACGTACCGAAAAAATGCGACGTTATCGGTGTCGGTATTATTACACAAAGAGATTTGGGGGAAATGAAAAAACCAATGTAAGTAGTTTTACAATTTGCTTACCAAAAAAACAGTTTAATATTTAGGAAGTTTATTGAAAATGGTACACTTGATGTGAGATGATATGGTATAGGATGATGCTAAAAGTCCGTTTTAGTTTGAATGTGCGTAACGAACCGTCAATGCCCAAGTCAAAAATTAGTGGGAGGAGTAAAAGTTAAGTAAGAATAAAGCGTAGTCTCGAAGAACTATGAGAACATGAGAAGTGGTTCTAGGCCTAATTACACATGGTCACATTACCAGATCCATTGTAAAAGAAATCTGCTGTACTGTAAATAATGGGTAAGGTATGAATTGCTCACATATTTTTTTTACATTTTAGACTCAAAATTCGAGAAGATTTAAGTGGCGATGAATCAGAAGATAATACGCACATTTGTTCAAAAAAATGCGAGCTTGCCGAAACATATCTACAACAATACTGCAGACATTGGAATCCATTAGCCGTAGATTTGTTTTCGTGGCACATAAGCGATACTAATGTACGATGCAGTTCCGAAACCTCTAGAGGAAGTGTTCGGAACCAAGGAGATAGAAACGAGCCATGTCCAGCTCATTATGACGAATGTCAAACTTCGGCAAAACCATCTTCAAAAGACGCTTGCTATCCCTATCCTCCATGCAACCATAGCCCTATACAGGACGAAGAACCACAACAGGAGAGTTCTTTCACTGAGAAGCTCTTGAAGAAATTTAGGAAGACGAAAACTGACTCTCAAGACATACGATATTTACCGAAGGATTCTTTCGAGGTTTACAGGAAGAGGAAACTGTACGCGGCGAGCAACAAATCGAAGTGGACTTTTTCTAGTTACACAGATACGCCACCCTGTTCAGAAGACAAAAGACCGCAACGTAAAAATAAAGAGTGTCCGAAATCGAAAAAGACTTCATTTCAACAACCAGGAATACAAATGAAGAAAAACCAGTGCTCCAAACACGTTTCGATACCTGACTGTGAGACGATGAACAAAATGTTGGCAAAACAAATGTCAGAGAAGAAACTCGAGAGTATACTATCGTTTAAAGGCGGCGCGAAATGTGAAGTATGCAAGAAAGAGTTGAAATGTCCTAAGCACGCCCAAATTAAAAAACAAGCGTGTGCGATACCTGATCCCGTTTGTAAGCCGAAGTGTGAAAAAGATCCAAACCCACCTTGCTCGTCAGAGTCGTCCAAGTCTGATAAAGGCTCACCAAGATCATTTGAGGCACAACCAACTCAAAAAGAGCTCTTAAGCTCACTTCCCTGTAAAAAGCCTTTTCAATGTTGCACTCCGCCGCCGCCTTGTCAAAGAAAATGCTTAAACACACCGACCTGCGAAAGTCCCCTACCACCTTGCGAAATTCCTCCATGTAAGCCAGCATATGAGACACCACCTTGTTCACCCCCTTCACCACGACGTAAATCACCGCAAAAGAAAAAGAAGCAGAGAATGGCGCTTAAGAAATTGTGTCCGGTTCGTGCTCCATGTGGGAAACCTTGCTGCTCTAATTCGTCTTGTCGAAGCCGCAGTCTTTCCCCAAAACCACAGCCTACGACGCCGCCTTGTTGTAAGAAGCCTTCAGTAACAAAACTAATGCCGATGTGTATACATTTTCCACCTTGTCGCAAAAGTCAGTCCATTCAAATATCTCCGCAAAGGTGTTCCGCAAAAAATTCCCCAATCAACACACCGCCGCAGAGTCCACCGAATAAAAGAAAAGGACAAACGTGCCACGTTCCGCCGTGTTCTTTGATAAAGGAAGAAGAAAAAAAGCCCCAGTTGCAACCGCCGGCTCCGCGATGCAATACACCCCCTTGTAGGAAGCCTTCGCCACCGCCTCCGCCAAAATCGAAGTGCACGGATCAGTATCCGTGGCCGACGAAAAACCAAATCTCAAACCAGCCTTCATTGGAATCTATAGCATGCCCACCGAAAAAATCACCGCCAAATAAATGCATGAAAAACTGCCCACTCTCTTCCAACTTTTCAGACCAATCAATAAAGAAGGTTAAAAGTGAGAAAGAGTGTAAGCCCGATTGTCAGAGTAGACCTAAAACGCCTCCCTGTCCCCCGTCCCCTCCGGTTTGTCAGCCAAAAGCATCCAAAAACGCATTCAATCACTCAAAAATGTCAGGAGTCCATCTAAAAATGAAACCATCCGAAAAGAAAACTTGTTCTGAAGAATGCTTGGCTTGGAAAGACGAAGAACAACAAAAAGTAATCAGATTGAATTCTAGAGAGAGGATTAACATACGAATCAAACAGCAGACGCCCAGTACTGAAGAAATTAGAGAATGCATGGGTATTAAAGTGAAAGATGAAGATGGGGATACGTTATACGAGAGAAAAAATTACAGAAAAAATTGCCTGAAAGAATCTCTACTAGGAGACATGTATCGTACTTCTAATATTAACAGACTATCTACACCCACTTCCCTGAAGAACCTACAAGAAAACGAAGCTGGCAGCAACAGGAATGACAAAGAGAAAAAAAGCGATATGAGTGTCGCGAATTTGGTCGAAATTACTTTTAAATTACGCGTCACGCAGGGCGAGAAGGTAACGGAGATAAATGTAGGCAAAGAAAGCGATAATAAAAAAATTAAAAAGGTTAATAATGAGATATGCCAAGCTCCGCAGGAAGTTTATATGGTGAATAAGGAATCAGAGAAGGAAAGTGGTCCACCGAACGACGTTAATGTTCGTATTGTTATTAAAAATATTAAGCCCAAATCTATAGTTAAGAAAATGGAAAATTATCAAAAGGAGTTTTCTAAAAACATATCAGAGAAATTCCACAACGTTTCCACTTGTTACAGTGGTCTGAGTACTGAGCGAAATCCCGAAAATGTATACTCTATACATCGGACCACAATAGATTTAACTTCTTCGAATGAAATATCAAAAGCAAGCAATCACAGTAATTACGCCGAAAGTGTGAAAATAACAGAATTAGACACGGAAGATGTTGCAAAAAAATTAAGCAGTAAACGTATTTTAAAAGAGTCGGAAGAGAAAAATGAATCTCTTAATATGTCCAGAGACAACAGTTCTTGTTTCGTTACGAATGAAAAAATAACAATTGAACACATAAAAAATCAATCTATTCCAGAAACTAGTTCGGACAGTAGTTTTGTATTATTAAGAAGGCCGTGTAGCAGGCGAGAACAAAAAGATATGCTAAAAGAAGTACTCAAAAAGGCTAATGAAACAGAATTAAGTGACAAAATTAAAATAAAACAACTCAAAGATATGCTGCAAGTCATATTATCTGACAGTCAACAACACAAAATGGCCGTTACTGACAACGAACTGGCCAAAGACGTGACATTGGCGTCACTACCGCATTACATAAATGGCTCTGAAAGCGAAAGCAATAATTTTAACAATTCTATTTTTGATAGCATCAACGAATACCCTATTAATAATAAAGATAAACCTAGTTGCGAACTAGGCGAATCAAGTTGTATGTGCAGTAAGCTGGCAGAGAAATTGAAACTATGTAGACCGGGAGACGGTGATTGCTGTTGTTGCCGTAAGAAAGTGAAAAACAAAGAAACTAGTTGCAGCATTAGCAACGACAGTAACGTATTACTATTTAATTACATGACAGAAGAGCTCAAAATCGAAACGCCGGTATCAAAACACTTTTCCAAACTAGACAGCACCAGCTTCTTGTTTGGCAGTAACAGATCAGCTAACGCAGTTCTAAACGAAGGCATTACGAACGTGAGAGAAAAAACGAATTCGACAAGTCGTCACAGCAAAAGACATAGTTCCAATGAGACTTTTGAATATAGTTTTCACGGAGGACAAATTGATGATTTCAGAAGAACGGACGCTAACAAGTCTAATGTTCGATACGATGCAATTGAAACAGCGAGGGTTCTTCAATCGTACGAAATGAAGAAGGCTGTCTTGCGTATGTACACAAAAGAATCACTTGCAGATACTGATTGTTTGATAGCGAAGCTTCCTAAATTTTCAGTTGACAAAGAGAACGAAATACACAAATACGGACGCATGGTTACCGAGAATTATCGGAAGCAGAATTTAATTACGCTTTCTATTCAGCATTGAAGTGTTTGTTATTTGCAGTATGTAGTTTATTTTTTATTTTTTTGTACATTTTGTGTTTTTTTTTCTTCTTTTCTTTTTTTTGTATATCCATAATGTCTTCAATTAAAACGTCGTTTACTTGTGGTCTGTTTCATGTGTACGCTTCTTTATTTACAGTTTACTGCTTTTGTAGATGTAGGTGAAGATCATGATCCATCCGATGGTGATTGGCTTCTAAAGTCATCATACGGGGTTGTCAGGCAGATTCTTAGATTCTCAGATTCAGAGATAGATGCATGGCAAGTATAGCATAGCGCCTAGACGATGTATGATGGATTTGACGGCCTGCATATGCTGGGAGCAAACTGCGGGCCCAATGTGTCTTTAGGGCTTTACCCACTGAACGAACCCCTTGCAATATTTTTTTTTTGTTGTTGCTTTGATGGATGTACGAGCTCACAGCCCACCTGGTATTAGTGGTTACTGGAGTCCATAGACATCTACAACGTAAATGCCGCCACCCAACTTGAGATATGAGTTCTAAGGTCTCGGTATAGTTACAACGACTGTCCCACCCTTCAAAGCGAAACGCATTAGTGATTCACGGCAGAAATAGGCGGGGTGGTGGTACCTACCCGCGCGGACTCACAAGAGGTCCTACCTCCAGTAATTACGCAAATTATAATTTTGCGGGTTTGATTTTTATTACACGACTAGCGACCCGCCCTCGCTTCGCTTCGGAAACATTAAAACACACATGAAACCAAAAAAATTAAATAAAAAATAAATAAAAAAAAGTAGCCTATGTTCATCAGGGACAATGTCGGCTTCTAATGGAAAAAGAATTTTTCAAATCGGTCCAGTAGTTTCGGAGCCTATTCGAAACAAACAAACAAACAAATCTTTCCTCTTTATAATATTAGTATAGATGTCATTCCTTCGCTGTGCAAGTCAATTGTGAACAATTATTAAGTACGTATTTTATTACAAAAATTGGTACCCGCCTGTGGGATTCGAACACCGGTTCATCGCTACATATACCGGACGTCTTATCCTTTAGACCACGACGTCTTCATAAATCTATTGATACTTGTAGCGACATTAGAGCTAACTAATAAAATTATTGTATCATTATGGGTCCTTGATACGCCTGCCAAATGTCAAGTCATTCTTGAAGTGTATAAAAATATCGTTCGAAGATTCCATAACGTTTTTTATTTTTTTATTTTTTTTATTGCTTAGATGGATGGACGAGCTCACAGCCCACCTGATGTTAAGTGTTTACTGGAGCCCATAGACATCTACAACGTAAATGTGCCACCCACCTCGAGATATAAGTTCTAAGGTCTCAGTATAGTTACAATGGCTACCCCACCCTTCAAACCGAAACGCATTAGTGATTGATGGCAGAAATAGGCGTAGTGGTGGTACCTACCCGTGCGGATTCACAAGAGGTCCTACCACCAGTAATTACGCAAATTATAATTTTGCGGGTTTGATTTTTATTACACGATGTCATTCCTTCACCGTGGAAGTCAATTGTGAACAATGATTAAGTACGTATTTTATTAGAAAAATTGGTACCCGCCTGCGGGATTCGAACACCGGTTCATCATTACATGCGAATGCACCGGACGTGTTATCCTTTAGGCCACGACGTCTTCATAAATCTATTGATACTTGTAGCGATATTCGAGCGTACTAATAAAATTATTGTATCATCATGGGTCTTTGATGCGCCTGCGAATTGTCAAGTTAATAGAACGTATTTGAAGTCTATNGAAAAATTGGTACCCGCCTGCGGGATTCGAACACCGGTTCATCATTACATGCGAATGCACCGGACGTGTTATCCTTTAGGCCACGACGTCTTCATAAATCTATTGATACTTGTAGCGATATTCGAGCGTACTAATAAAATTATTGTATCATCATGGGTCTTTGATGCGCCTGCGAATTGTCAAGTTAATAGAACGTATTTGAAGTCTATAAAAATGTCGTTCAAAGATTTAGTTACGTACAAACAAACAAACCTAATAGAATCGTATTAAAAACCCACATAATACAACACTATTAGCTGTAACTAATTTATTATATTTAATCTCGGTGAAATAAATAAAAAAAACCAAATTAATTAAGACATTTATAAAAAAATAAAATGAAAAATAAATTTCACTCAAAACATTTAGAATATTTTTTGGTTGATTCTTACTAGGTTTTGTTTCTTAAAATTACTATAATTTTTTGGTTTACAATAATTTACATATTTTACGTATTAATTTATAAGTGTATTCGAATATAAAGTGACACTGAAATTCTATACTAAATGCAAAAAAAAAAACTAACTACATTATTATAGGTATATTATAATAGGTAGGTAAAATCATTAAGATCCAATTTCCTTTGGCATCGGTTTCTATGAAAAATTCGATAAATAAATTTAGAGCCGCGTCTGAAAAATAAAGATAAACATCGCTTTAGTGTTATATTTAAATATGTACATATATACGCAAGTTCTGTAGATTTACGGCAGCCAGAAAAAATCATGCAATCATACACCAGCAATATCATTAAACAAAAAAATAATATTGAGAACCTCCTCCTTTGTTGAAGTCGGTTAAAAAAGACTTGTCCATACAAACTCAGATTCTAGGCCATCGCACCAACACGTGCGAACAATGTATTCTACCACCAGCAATGAAATAAACTAGTAAATATTTAAAAAAAGCAAGCCAAAAACATTGTACATAATTCCAAACACACACTCACCTCGTCCTTTGTCATTGAAACCACATTTCTTGACAGAAGCACAAGATCGGATCTAAATTAACTTAAATAATTGTTATAACTTCTTCTCTTTTTAAGACTACAACCAGTTTTACCTTAATCTATACCACAAATGACCACTAACTTACAACTGTCAAATCATTTTCAAAATGGCCGTCAATCTACAACTGTCAAATAATTTTCAAAATGGCCGCCAATCTGCAATACAATGCATTGAAGTAATATCCGATCCGACCTTATGTCTCGTATGAATAATCCAAAATCCATAACCAACCTTTGGTTAGCACACAGCTATGACACAAAATAAATAATACCTCTATATTTCACATGTACGGTGCATATATTTAAACTAGTATTTGATTCGAACCATCGACAACTCAAGACCTAAATTCATGATAGTACATTTTATCTTTCTTCTATTAAAATTTACAATAAAAAAATTATATTAATACTATGGTCCGTGAATAGTTATTAAAAGGAAAATCTATTGACAGGCACAGAAGAAAATGGCATTGAGCCGTTTCGTCTTTGCCTATAATTATGTAGATAATACAAACGTTATCTGTACCATGTAATCTATAAACTTCTAGAAAAATCGAATTAAATGTAATTATTTCAATAGACGCTTGTGTTGTTTGGCAATTTAATTTGAAAAATATTAATAGCATTTTAAAAATTAAATTGTAATATGCAAATTAATTACGAACAAAATCTATTAACAAAATGAAAGCGTTCTTTTATTCTTAAATTACTTTAATATTGTTTTACTTAGGTTATTCAATTAAACTAAATTCTTTTTGAATACGCATTTAATATAATAATCCTCACGATATAAGTATGCATAATCAGAACATTCTTTTTAATTCATTAAATGTGACAAAAGTAATACATTTAAGTGTATAAATTGAGATCAAAGAATGCCAAAAGCCGATGTTAAATACAAAGTATACTGACATCCGCATATGTAGTTGTAAATTGAATTGAAAATTATAAATTAAGATTTTAATGATACGCGCTTAACAAACAAACAAAAAAACTCCATAGACATAATCCACAAATAAATACATTCGATAATATTTAATTAAAAAATCCTTTGCCACATTTATTTAGCATGCAAGCGAAAATACACACAGATAGATACACACTTCGACGATACAAAATATTTATTATACATTACACATTAAATAACGTTTTTTTTAAGTCTAGCAATTTTTTTAAATAAGTACTCAAGTATTGTGGATACAATTAGATTCGGTTCAACATGATTTCGTTGCTAATTTTCGATGCAAGGGAAAACAGGTTAAAATTTATAAACGAATCGGGAGATAAAGTAGGATTTGTTTTGGCAAGATTTCTTTTACATCAATGAACGAGTTTTTTTATTTATTTCAATAATTTACAGAGCGGTAACAGTGCCAACAAGGACACATACAGCTTATTGACCGTAAGCCCTATTCATCGCTATGAAACGTTTTAATTAGATGTAGCGAATACTGACACGGAAAACTAAATTTTGAGTGAGTAAAACAAGAGTCAGATTCTTCTAAATCTTTGTACCGACTGCATGGTAATAATATTTTGATTGGCACACGCAATTGGTCTAGTTAATCCTTAGTAAATCCTCGGATTTTGCTGGTGAATGTCGTAAAAGGCGACTAAAGTTTATATCGGTGAATGGTCAGCAGCGTTCTCTGAGCGTCATTTCCTGCTGTTAGGATTTATTGTGAGCCCGTGCGGGTAGTTACAGACTGCCTGCCTATATCCGCCGCGAAGTAATCGCGTGTACCAGTTTCAAGGGTAGGAGCGATGTTGTGCAATAAAACTGAAAATTCCACATTTCCAAATTTGTGTTTTGCTTTCTGCATTCTCCAACGTCAGATGGCCCGCGAAATCTTTAACTCGAGTACGCGATAAAAAAAAAAAAAACGACTTACATAAAACAGTGTGCTTAGTGCGAGTTTTTTAACGTTCTCGATAGCGTAAAAGTTAACTCTGTATGGAGTTGGAACGTTTGCCTACGTTTGCCGCTAGGGGCGCTGTTCCGACTGCATACATATTTAAGTTAACTTTTACGCTATCGAGAACATTAAAAAACTCGCACTTACCACACAGAATTGGGCTGCCTAGAATAGTTATTAAGTCATTATTTGAAACAATCTATGTGTCGAATATCAAATTTCAACCTTAAGTCTAAATGTATATGAGCGCTTAATACTAAGAATACGCGAACAAATCTGTTTCGCGCGATATTGAGCCACCAAATAAGTTAACATTTTGAAATTTTTGTAAAGTTATTTTTACAGGTAACTTCTGAAGAATGCTTTATTTAAAAAAAAAAAGATGAAGTCACGTAAGTTAGTTAGAGAATCAATAGATTATTTTTAACTATATTACGAACAATGTAGCAAGTCGAAAGTGATTGTCGATGGTACGTGGCTATGGTTGCCAGGTGGGGGCCCATCAACATTAACTCAGAATAGTATAAAAATTTCGGATATTTGAAACAAATTAAATTTATGGTTCGCGTAAAAAAAGGATAACACGTCATCCGCCGTGACCTAGTCTAAATTTGTAAAATATTTTATCATGTATAATTCAGATAAAAATTGTCATTAAGACGACAGATAGATTTGATTTAAAAAAGTAGAATTTCAACTGAAACCCTACTACGCGTGAACAAAATTTATTTATTTAGCTAAAACAAACATTTCAAATCTTAAGTCATTTCATTAATTTATTTAGGTTTTATTTTTTCGCCCGAATACAATGACGGACGCGTTTTACTCTCGCTAAAACAATTCTTTAAATTTAATTAAAATCATTTTTACGGTTTAATATCGCTTATAATGTTTTCATTATTAATGTCAATAAATACTCGTATGTTTTATGGGAAAAAAAGACGGTGCCCGAAACGGGGTTTGAGTTATTCAAACACTTATTGTAGGTGTGTAATTTTTAATATAAATTGAAAATAGTTTGAGAGACGAAATTAAATCGTAAAAATTGTTTTAAAAGCGTATTTAGATTCGCGAAAACCGATGAAAATATAAATTTATCCTAAGTTGTGAATTAATTTAAAACTAAAAAAAAAAACAGTCTAGTCATATTTTCTTCGGTTTTCGCGATTCGTGGTTATTAAAAATTTAAAACTTATTTTACGGTTTAAATTTGCGTTTCGTTTGGCATGATATTCAAATATCGACGAACCATAACTTAAGCCGTTAGCGACTACGAGAATCGTAATTCGATACGTAAAAAAGTATATTTATTGCAAATGTAAAATGGTAAATTAAACCGTAAAAGTAGCTTTAATAAATAAATAAACAAATGAAAACACACAATTAGTTTACAAAACCCTTTAAATAAAAATGATCATTGAATAAAACCATAATGACTCCTATTTTGACTGAATACTATATGTAGAGCCGCCGTTGAAACCACTTATGTACATACTGGGTGTTAGAAGACGGCTTCCGAAAACGAAGACAGACAATAGTACTCATGACACCTTTGATGATGGGCCGGAAGAAAAAACGACAATGATTTAAAAAAAAAAAAAAAACATTAAAATGTTATATTAGCATTATTTACGCTCCATCGTGTTAGTATAGCTAAATAAAACGATAGTCTCATAAAAAAAATTACATTACGTTACTAAAAAAAACAAAACCAGCAATGAAACACAAAATCAAAAACAGCTGATGCTCGGGTCAACGAACGCCCGGGCGCGGCGTTTCTTTTACACGCACACTGGCACTGAAACCGCATCATCATCATCATCATCATTCCTTCCTATTACCCTCTGCTGGGGTGTAGGGCTCGAATCAAATTTTTCCATTTACATCGATCTTGGGCAGCCTGTTCTAGCTCCTCCTACGTCATGCCCAAGACCCCTAGCTCCTGCTCCACTGAGCGACGCCAAGTTGTTCTGGGGCGGCCTCTCTTCCTCTTGCCAGACACTTTCCAGGTAAAAATTGATTATAAAATTTTCGCACTCCCCAAAATTTACAACTTTGTAAGTACAAAATTTTCTTTTTCGGAAGCGGTCTTCTAACGCCCAGTACACACCCAGACATTAAGAATATGATCGAGGGGTGAAAAGTTATTTGCTTAAAGCGACAGTTGGCTTAAAGCGCCACATTTATCTTTGTAATTAAAGATCCGTTTTTTTTTTTGTATTAGCATCAACAGTTCGATGTTTTTAATTGAACTTCAATTAATGTTCACCACATTTAAATAGCCGAAGAAGTTTTTTTTTATTATTATGATACTTTTTCCAAAATTTCAAACTTCAAACGGCTCTATTGTAATGTTACAAAAATATTACTTAAACCAAACACTCCTTCATCTGACGATTGTGAATAAAACCAAAATACGTACGTAAATTTTTTACGTGAGCGTCGAAGGTTTAAAACCCAAACCTAAGGACGACCCAAATTACGTAAACCAGGAATTGATTATTATCATTAATATTACCTATGATTTGTTTTCATTAAAAATGATAAGAACGAAACTAACTCCTTAAATAATGATCATTAACAATAATAATGGCGAAATTAATCAATATAACTTAATTAAAAAAAGTACATGTAAATCAGATCTAAATTTAATCAGTCTATTAAAGCAAATATATAAATAGGCAGGTCATCTTAAGTATTAAATTTTCGGTGAATTGAGCTTTTTTATTTTAATTAGGGGAGCTTAATTTTTATCAAAAACAATATTTTCTAAAATATAACAGTATCTTTACACAAATAAATTTTTTTTTCTCATTCAAATTTAAAGTGTGAAATTTTAATCTTAAAAAAATACTGGTTTTTTTTCTTAATTGGTACACGTAGTAGCAAAGGAAATAATATTTTAGATTTTTTCAACTATGGCAACATTAGATCGGTGTAGAAATTTCTCATCAGTTCGAATTTTGTCAAATCTTCGACTATTATCAATAATAAATATAAAAGCACCTACATACGACTTTATAATTTAATATTGCTACTTCACAGAATACACGTAGGTAAGTGAACAGTAGAAAAGCTATTTATAACGTTATCATTTATAAGCTTATAGATCAGCTATGAAAAGCGTTTTCGAAAAAGTTATTAGCAGTTGACGAATAACTTTATAAATGGCTGTCCGTTGCAACAACTATTAAAGGTAGCAGAGTAATTTTAATATGGCTTCGTTACTTTATTTATCAGGCAAAGGATACGGATCGGAAACTGGTTAAGCATAAACATCGCCCATGAAATACGCATGCTACTGACAGCCAATCCCGAAGATTCACAAAAAAAAATTTAGCTTGAATCATTGATTATATTAATTAAGCGTTGGATGCGTTTTATTTAATTATGTAGCCTAAATGTCATCGTGTTATCGATGACTTGTTCTGTGTGCTTAGTTTTAAAAGTTAAAGTTAAAGTTAAAAGTTAACTCAAATTTGTATGGAGTGGGAACGTTTGCCTACGTTTGTCGCTAGGGGCGCTGTTCCGACTGCATACTTTAGTTAACTTGTACGCTATCGTGAACGTTAAAAAACTCGGACTAATTACACAGAATAGGGCTGCCAGATAGTTATTAAGTCATTATTTGAAATAATCGATGTGTCGAATATCAAATTTCAACCTTAAGTCTAAATGTACATGAGCGCTTAATACTAAGAATACGCGAACACATCTGTTTCGCGCGATATTGAGCTACTAATAGATAAGTTAACATTTTGAACGCATTAAGCAAACTGGTAATAAGCATGTTAATTTCACGCTATTTCCCGGACTCTAGTTATTTGCAACGAACAGCCCTCCGGATCAACATTTCATTAAAGTTAATAATCATTTTCTTCGTTTTCATAATGCTGCTGTATCTCGTACGAAGATACCGTTATCCGCGACGTTTCCGATGCTAAATGCGTTATTTCGACCTGTTATCAAAATTATAATTAAAATAACTCGCTTTTTAACACAACACTATTATAAAACGAATTTTTTTTAAAGTATTTTCAAAACCTGAATGCATCATTAACCGATTTCAAGAGAAAGTACTTTAAGTGCATAATAGTTATGTAAATAATGAAATTAAAATATATGTTTGTTGTGATGAAAAAGTCTAAATTAATCAATTTTAATAATTAAATAAATAAATAATTTATCAATTTTATTTTATTTCATTTTAAATTTGAAGCTATTGCAGATAAGCCAAATTACGTGTGGAACTTGGCCAATACTTTGTATTGTGGCTAATGCAGTGAGGTACAATACTCACGACTCACAAAAAATAATAATTAAAGTGCTAATAAATTACAAGTATAAAATACGGTCACTTGATCAAACTGCTCATGCAATAAATGGCTATTGATTACATGTTAATAGTTTAAATTTATTAAGAATTACAAAACTCACCTTGATATTATCATATAATTCATAAACTAATAAAACTACTAAAGCCATACTAAGTGTTACAGTTGTAAGCGGAATTCTCCTATTTGGTAGCTTTGTGGTAGATAGAAAAAAAAACCTTTTTTTTTCATCATAGCACAAGTTATATTTTTTGAGGTTAAAAAGACAAGTTTGCTTTCCAAATATTTATTCTACACGTCGGTCGTCTTAAATATATAACAACAATAAAATGTACAATATCATTTATTTAATAGTAACAACGACATCTCGTGAGAGTTCAAACGTTTCTGTGACGGTGACCAGGGGAATGAGGGGTCGATGATCTTTTGTTATTATTTAAATGTGGTCTGTATTCAATTTCGTTGACTTTTGTATAGGCTTCGCAAACTATGGAATTATTTTTTTAATGAAATACGTACTCAACAAATGTTCACGATTGACTTCCACGGTGAAGCAAATAGCATTGTGTAATAAAAATCAAACCCGCAAAATTATAATTTGCGTAATTACTGGTGGTAGGACCTCTTGGGAGTCCGCCACCATCCTAGGTGGACGAGCTCATCGCCCACCTGGTGTTAAGTGGTTACCGGAGCCCATAGACATCTACAACGTAAATGCTGCCACCCACCTTGAGATATGAGTTCTAAGGATCAGTATAGTTACAACGGCTGCCCCACCCCTCAAACCGAAACGCATTACTGCTTCGCAACAGAAATAAGAAATATCGGGCGAGTGATTTCATCGGAATAAATATTTATCGCGCGTAAACCTATTAAACAGTTATCCAAGCCCATAAATTTCAACAATGCCCCACCCACTTTGAGATTCTGGATTTAAATGGTATAACTAATTATGCAAATTATGTATTTTGCGAATTTGATTTTTGTTGTACGATGCTAGTTTTTGCTAAGTTTATGACCTTTCCACATCAGAACTTGACTTCGATACAAAAGTTAAAAAAATTAATCAATCGCAATACGATAATTTGCTGCTAAACGAATTTCAGACACGTATTATTTCTTTATCTGGAAGCGGGTGAATGAATCTTTGAAAGGATCGAATCGATTTCGATGAAATAATATTTTTTCTGGTAGGGGTTCCAACCGAATCTAAATATTTTAGGAAATATTTAAGGTGCTTCAAATGTTTTTTGTTTTTTTATTAGAGAAAGAACCGCTGACATCTATCTATATATAATAATTATTCTCAGGGATTATAAAAGTATTCAAATCATACGGATATTAAAAATTGTTAACATCTTCTGGAATATGTGTATATCAATGAACCACCTTACACCGTTTATAATATTTTTTATAAGTAATCCTTTAGAATAATTCTTATTCTAAACCACCAGCCACCTTCCGATCGTGAGGACATACAACAAGAAGTAGTATAGTGTTTAATTTGACTCATTTAATACTTATTTTAATATGGTCACCAATCACAAAAAGGTTTCTACAAAAATCTGAAAGTATTCACTTTTATGAAAGACCTTAACGACTTTATTTATATGAGTATGTATTGTTAAACTATATGTTGAGGCTTGAAAGTTGTTGGAATTGTTTCGTGATAGCAACTCCGTGAATTTGTGGGACGTTTTGTGTGTTCTCACGGCACATGATCCAACTGCGTCAGCGTTCGAATCCAGTGGCAGTCACAATTTAGTTGTAAGTTCGTGTATTTATATATTCAAGGTTAATTGTCACACATACAGATCAAATCTCGATTTCAAAGCCTTTCACTGAAATTGAGAGGCTGGCCACGGGGTCATATTAATTAGTAAGTTTATTTATTATCAGAAAACCGGCAAATACTAAATTGAATTATAAGTAAAAATACTTTCAGATTAATTTTTTTATAAATATATTTCGAAATATTACCATATTACGTTCACATAAAAGCCGATTAAATATTTTTCAAAGCGAATAATAAATTGCTTTCATTATATAGACAACCATTATTAATTTAATCAATAAATTTTTTTATTTTTTTATTTTAACAAACATTGAGTAAATAGTAGAAGTTGGTCAACATTTATTGGCAACACTGATGACATTTCAAGAGCTATATCAATGTCAAAATGGAGATAACGAATAACCTAAGTTATATTGAATAGCTAATTTATAAAAATTTGTACTCTTCGAATACAATAGTCAAGATATGTGCCGACTAAAAATAACTAAGCATAATTTTGAATTCACAATAACGGTATGTATCTCTGAAAGATGGTATTGAATGTAAACCATTTACCTACTTAAGTCAGTCGGTCTGTTTACGAAATTTAATAACTGCACGTTTGCAAATTTTTATTCACAAACTATGCGTTCGATTTGAAGTCGATGGTTTATTAGAGAAATATTTATATTTCATTTTATCGACAAAAGTTCGCGGTCTTTCGATTCCTGTAGCGATATTTGGGACACTACTGATCATTCGCAAGGAGAATTTGAGTGTGCGTCACACGCGTGATAATCCGGAAAACTCAAAAAACCTTAGGTATGTGACAGTCTTAAATTTGCTGAACTTGTTTTTTACTGAGCACGAGGTAAAACTGGCCCAAAACTTTAACTAACTTAACGTACATACCCTACGTTAAAAAACTTCAATATTTTCGCATTTAGCTATTCAAATAATACAAACTCGTAAAACAGCAAAAAATAACATTCAGAATCAAGCTATTTATTTAAGTTCAATCAAGAATGCCTCTTTATATTCATCTCTCACAAAATGAAATGAAGTTTAAAAATAATACGAAAATTAACCCTATCACTGCCACGTAGATAACTTGTGCCCTACGCAGGACACTGTAGTAATTATCTCGATTTCTGTTACTAAGACGCCAGAATATCTAGTAGACTCCGGGAAAGACGAATGCCAAGATATTGAGAGTAAAATTATTTCTAAGCGACTTTAAAACGCTAAACATACATTAACAAACAAAAGAAGGCAAAGCTAGGGAATCTAGCTTAATGACAGATATCGACATAATTACTTCAATGCGCCGCGTAGGTCGCCGGTGACCCATATGGTAGTCGAAGGGTTAATATCGCCAAAAACATCTACCTCCAAAACGGAATCAAAGTTTCGCACTGAAAGACCATGGCTATTTTCCCGACAGACTTCGAATTCATGCTTAAAATGGTTGTCATCACATTTTCAGCGAAATGATATGAACAATATCATGCGATCCACCAAATGGTTACTACTATTATGTCTTCCATGCCTTCCGGTTTGAAGTTTGGCGCAACCTTGTAAAACTCTGAACTAATTTTTCAAAGCTGATGGTGATATTTACGTCGTTGATGTCTATGGGCTCCCGTAACGAATTAACAGCAGGTGGGCCGTGAGTTCGTTTACCCGTTTAAACAATAAAAAAAAAGTTGCATACGTGAATTTTTTAGAACCCATCCAAATTAATCTTTGATAATAATAAAATATAATAATTACTGACTGTGTCTTAATAAACCTAAGCCTCACTATTCTATGAGCTAACCTACGAACGATGTACATTTTTCATTAACAATTTAAGTTATTTTGAACACGACAATAGACGAGTAATAATAAATCTCAAAAAACGTGTAACCTCATTTTCGTCATATTTCAATAACATGTTGATATGGACAGGCGGTAAATAAAAGTTTTCAATTACCGCTTTGGAGGAGTTTAAGGTAAACTCTGCAGACAATTTAAATCCAAAATTAAGATATTTAACGGGAAACGCATAAAATAGACTCAAAAAAAAAACTGTTCGTCATGAAAATGAGGCCACAATAATTTCAATTCAGTCAAACTTTAACTTTTAAGTAACATTAAACATACAGAGGAATACATTAACTATAATCTTTATCGACGCGTTCCTTCAAGTGCAACTGTTATAGTCAAAAAACCCACCATTAAAGCAGCGTCCAAAACAAAAACTCAGCATTAATCATAATTGTACGGNTCAAAAAAAAACTGTTCGTCATGAAAATGAGGCCACAATAATTTCAATTCAGTCAAACTTTAACTTTTAAGTAACATTAAACATACAGAGGAATACATTAACTATAATCTTTATCGACGCGTTCCTTCAAGTGCAACTGTTATAGTCAAAAAACCCACCATTAAAGCAGCGTCCAAAACAAAAACTCAGCATTAATCATAATTGTACGGCTTATCATCATCTGCGTTATGTGCTAGCGTTTTTTTTAATTAATTTTATCATTATAACGAGAATTAACCATCTCAATTCTAATCACTGGGGAGATTGGAGTATTTAATGAATTTGGCTTAAAAGACTAGAATTCGAACTTTTAATTTAAAAAAGTGTCACAATGAATCCAGTTAAAATTTCATTTTTACACGCACAGGCCATATGGGTTGCGATATTGATTTTTTTAAGGGATTTTATGACCTGGTAACTAAGACCTTTAAGTCATGTCTTATGTTAATTTACATTATTATTTTTATGAAAAAATAATAATATGGAGTGAAATGAAATGAAGATGATTAATTTGAGACATTAATCAACTGAGATGAAATTAAATGAAATTAGATGATATGGAATGAAATATAATCCCAGTAAAACGGTGGTCATTTACCGAGATTATTTCAGTGGACTTTTAAGAGGATCCCGAGAAGCTACGTCCAGCGGCTTTGTTTCATTTTCCCACATTTGTGCACTTTTACAGATATTAAACAGTTAATAAACCACCGTTATTACACATTTAAACGTGAAGAGACACTAAAAAGACAAAATAAAAGAAATCACACTACTCCACTCCTCGCGTTCCAAAAGTCCAAAAGTTTAAACGGTAGGCAGCGGCTTGGCTCTGCCCCTGGCATTGCTGAAGTCCATGGGCGACGGTAACCACTCACCATCAGGTGGGCCGTATGCTCGTCTGCCTACAAGGGCAATAAAAAAAAAGTCCATGGATATATTAGGAAACTTCTGAATATAGTGTAGCTTGTATGTACACAGATTACAATAAAAGTCGATGCCATATATCAACATAACATCACAAGTCGCATTAATTCTCATTATAATGTGTTGTTTTATGCAATGCAATAATTCCTAGTGCTATATCATTATTATGATGAGTGCTGCAAATATCAATTATTTAGTCCAAAATCGTTCATAGCGGGTATTATGATATATACAATTTTTTAAATGTATTATTATATATTGGTCTAATTGATAAGCGTTCTAGTTGAGAATATGGCTGCGGTACACTCAAATTTCATTACTGTCAAGCCCCGGACAACCGGAAAGCATAGATGAACAATTTTGGACTCTGTATCTTTATGAGTGAATGGTAGATAATATATTTTTTTTGTTCTTTGTAACACTGCTCTAGATATTTCTACCGTTCATTTTGTTTCAATGATTATAAAGCATATTTATTTGAATTAGTCAAACCAGCTCAAATCCAACACCTTGTTAATTACTAAAATGCATCTACGTATTGAACAAGAGATATTTTTATAATAATTCATTATTTATTTGTAATATATGTAATGAATGATTGAATGTCAATCTGTCATATGACAGTTGACAGTTCTTTAAATAATTTTTCGGTTAATGAACGTTGTGAAATGTGTGATAAAGAATTATTGAAGAAAGGGCATTAAATGTTGTTATAATAAAAATATATATTTCTTCATTCATTACATATAGATAAAATCTCTTATTAAATACGCAATATGGCGGATACTATAGAATGAGATTAGATTCGACTCACCACTTCGCTTGTGAGGCAGTTGATTGATGATGGAGGGGCGGAACGTGCGGGGGGCGGCGGGGGACGGGGTGAACGACCTCCTTCAGACCGTGCTGGAGTTATTGGGTAGCCTGTAATATATATATTTTTATTGCTTTGATGGGTGGACAAACTCACGGCTCACTTGGTGTTAAGTAGTTACCGGAGCCCATAGACATCTACAAAGTAAATTCCGCCACTCACCTTGAGACATGAGTTCTAAGGTCTCAAGTTCAGTACAAGAATATACCTTTTTTACGGTTCTTTCGAGTTAGATACAATTTCAAGTACCGATTGCAATACAAAATTTTAGTATATTTTTTTACTATTTTAGTATTTTTTACTATTACCTTTTTTACTATATTCGAAGTCACTGTAGAAATTAATGATTACCACTGAATTCAAAATGAGATTATTCGTTAAAAAAATAATCCAAATATATACTAGGGTGCTTTCCAATAACAAATTCAATTCACGTGACAATATCACTCATCTATTATCTACATAAGAAACTGCATAATTTCTTCCAAGCTTCATCTCAACTCTTTGAAAGTCTTGACGATAACCTAACATGTACTACTGACCTTGTTCACTGCTACTCGACTCGGTGAAACTGGGCGTTCCTTCTGTCCAAGTCGGGGTCGAGCCCTCCACTGACGCTGGCGGAGTCCAACATACGCTGAAAACATACAAAACTCTTGATGGAAACCATACAAAAATAACAGATTGTAGTCACGATTCTTCATCAGCTCACAGTTCACTGCCGGACATAGGCCTCTCCCAATCCATATCACTGAACCCGGTCTTTGGCTCTCCTCATCTACCTCAACCGGCCACCTTTTGGAGGTCATCACATCACCTAGCGAGGGGGCATCCTACGTTACGTTTTCGAAATTTAAATTTGAATTTTACGAAATACATAAATAAATATGCAAATTTATCATCATCATCATCATCACCAGGATCGAAAAATGTGGAACGCTTCACGATTTTGCGTGTCATCCTTGCACAGGGGCTATGCTAATCTTCTCTGTATCGTTCCAATTTTAGTATATGTACTGTCGAAGCAAGTACATTTTATCCTTCAGAGAAACTCCGAGCATGGCTCTTTCCATGACTCGCTGAGCGACCATGAGCTGACGGGCTAGCCGCACTGTGAATGTCTACGTCTCGGCTCCGTAAGTCGCGACTCGCTTTGCCCAAGATAATTTGGAGGTAAACAGATATATGACATCCAGGATCGATGAGGACTATCTAAGGATGTAAATCGGTGGTCATATAAAAGCTCACCTAGCTTCGTTACTCCGAGCGCTGCTTAAAGCCGCCGGCGTCAACGCTAAAGACGAGGCTGATGAAGTGGTCATTACGCTAGCGGCGCTGGATGCACCGCGTCTCCTCCCCGAAGCGCTCGATGACGTTGTCGACGAAGAGTTGGTGCGACTGCTCCTCAATGGGGCGTTCTCCTCAAACGGCGGTGGAGGCGTGGAACAGCACGACGTCGGAACCGCAGCTGAGTGGATTACTAGCATTACTACTTAGCTCTATTCGTTAAGATGGGACAATATCAATGTTGAGACGCATATCACGAATGACGTTATAATGATTTTAGCATGCACGATACAGACTAGAAATATAACCGAAATACGATGTTAATGTGTTTCTTTTGGATCACATGCGCATATGAAGCTATACAAAGCGTTCAAGCAGTGTTAAAGGCATGATTAGGGCTTAGCTGATAAATGTTAATAATAAGATAAGGTTTCCTCGGTGCGGGGATCTCGTGCGAGGATTCGGCCTGCTGATCCATAAAAAAGGGGGAGCGATAGCAGAGAGCCAACGCAGTATTTTTCTCAATTATTATCAAGACAGTAAACGTCTTAATGAACTTATTGGATGTTCAGAATAAGTTTCAACTATTAAACAGTAGTCAGAGTTGTCTGAGCTTTTAAACGATCTTCTCTTGGAAATATCCATAAAATAATTGTATTTAACTTAATGCCATTGTAAGAGAAAAACTTGATTACGAGATTTTGGATGTGTTTTTTTTATCATTATAGACATATTGGAAAGTGGAGGGAGGGGTTTAAGTAGGAAAGTGGAACCTGGCACCAGACCAGGAAAACGCTAGGAAGAAGAAGAAGAAGACAGATTACCAGACGACCATATTGAGTCGACGAGTAACTATTGTGTCTTGTGGACGATAGGTTATGCCAATCCGTTGTCTACCGATAACAAATTTATTCAAACCATTTCTGAAGATATAGCCACACTCTGGGAGCATCATGGAGGGAATTTTATGGCAGAGCCAGATGATATCTTTGCCGGTGGCACAGGTGATATCTTAAAAAACAACGTCGAGTTGTTTTGTTGGGGGATTTAGGAATGCTTGCGTGTGGTTGTAGGAATGATTAAGATAGTTGATAATTACTTGGATAAGTATATGAAAATAAACGAATAACATATTAACATTATTGACTTGTTGAAACTATAGATATTTTTTAAACTATGTAGGTAGTTTGGACGAGTAAAATTAAACAATAGGTGATTAGCAGAAATTCAATATAAACGCAACAAAGATGGTAAATAAAAAAATAACAATATTAAAGCTAAAAATAATACAGCTATTTAATATGATAGTGATTTCAAATCAGTAAAACTAACTATATGAACTGATGATATTAACATACATTTGGCGGTTACATAAGCATAAAATCACAACACATGGTGACTACATAAAAAAAACTTTCAATGGAACACATAGATGAATTAAATTTGATTCGATAATTTGAGGTCGAAGCTCTTTGATTGCACTAGACCTTGATCGTGCCGCAAGACTGATAGACATAAATCAACCAATTGTCACTAAATTTAGTGTTCAAATTTGCGAATCATCATATTGCTTTTACGTTTAAGTGTGCACAAATAACTCTTCACAATTTTTAGAGAGTTTGTTCCAATTACTTTTCGACGTTCTATAACAATTTCTCTCTTTATAATATTTCCTCTAAATCTTTCTTCATTGCCAAAATCCTTTTTCGATCAGTCTTCTTTTTGATGCTACCTTTCTTCTTCTGTCTCGGTACTTTACGAGGAGTTGAAATCGCTAATGCGTTTTCGGAAAACTGTTTAATTTTATTATGTACATTACCGGCGAACGATATCAGAGCTACCGGTTTAGCTTTGGCCGATTCGCTGACTGGAGACTTTTCAAAAACCATTTTGGCTTCATTCACTGATTTATCATTTGTTTTGGACGTTTTGCTGTCATATAAAGACGTCACGGAACTACGCCGCGAGCTGTTCTCTGAATCAGACTGTAGTTTTAAAATATGTTTTTGAAATAATTCAATTTTGGATTTAGCTTTCCTTTGGCACACAATTACGTCTTTACTCATTCCACCTTTAGAATGGCCTTCGATATATGTTCTCAATTCCACCTTGGGTTTAGAAGTTTTCGGTATAATTTTGTCTTTCCTTGTCGGAACATTACATTTTATGGTGATGTCATTTATGAATCCTGATTTCGTATCAGGTTTCGATATTTTACTGTTGGACGTCCCTAGTTTGACTTGGCTCTCTGATTTGTTTAACTCGTTCGAAAATTTTGGCGTCTTCTTCAAAGATTTCGCTGCGGTAATTAAATCTGAACTCTTTATGTTATGTACACTGACTCTTTCTATTGATCCGGCACCGGATGATGATTTATCTTCGTCCTTAGAGAAACATGATGGGGTTTTAGATTTTTTACCTTTAACATCTCCGTCGTTGTCTTTATTTAGTTTTTCAACAAAATCATTAGTGACGATTTGATCTTCGCTACTTGACTCAGTGAAGGAAGTATCATTGTATTCTCCGGAATCTAAATGCTCTCTAAATATTCGTTCTAAGCTAAATTTTGCCATCATGGCCGTTTGCGAGTTCAAATCTTTGTTGGACCTTTCCACAATACTGGGTCCGACTTCAAGGTAATCCAGAAACGAGTTCGAAGCGGTCAATTCAGTTAGTTTAACGGGCAGGTCAGAAACGGAAGACTGAATACGACATGCAGGAGGCTCGTGATAGGTGAGTTCGCGACCACAACAGCTAAAATCGTCATTGCTACTCGCGTTCGGCGTTTGCGATTGGATGTCGGAAGCTGATATGCTATATTCACCTTTAGTGTCCAAGCTCAAATGGGAGCTGGCGCCGCGTTTCGCTTTGGGCGAGCCCCGGGGCGGGACAGGGGGGGGCACCCTTTGTTTTTGTGAGCCTTTTAAAACGGCCGGGAAAGCGATTTCCGACTCGTTCGCGGCTGAGGTCATCTTGATAGAAGAGTCGGTCGCTTTCGCTGCCGTCGAAACGGGAGACGTCGCTGAGGTAGGAGTAATATGAGCTGTGACGTCAGACAACGAAACTGAATGGAGAGAAACCAAAAGCGTTTTGTTTTTTTTTACATGATTTATTCAAAAGTGTATAAACAAAATTTGGCACATTAAAATTTATTTTGTGTCGTGACGGAAGCAAGAGTTACAATGGAAGTACGTTCGGTTAATTATTCGTTCATATATCCAAAATGGCGTGTTTAAATTTGTATTTTTTGGGTTGAGCTTGACCGTTTAACGTGTCGTATCATTTTTATTTGGCAAGTAAGCAAATATCAAATGCAATAAATATATGTGTATGTGTATAAAGCATGCGTTACCCGATTACGGGTATCGAAATGAAATACGAAGTCACCCAATACAAAGATCCGATTGAGGTCGACGCAGCATGGAACGGAAGGAAATATATGAAAATCTTTTTTTATTTCTTAATTTTTTAACTAAATATTGTTGTCACTTCAATAAATATTGAGAAGCGAAAAGCGTAGCAAAGGGGTGTTTCGTTAATATATGAAGACGTGATTATTAGACATGTCGTCTTTTCGCATTGAAAGTGTACAATTTCGAAAAATATTCGTAATTGAGTAAATATGCAGAATCATTTGGTATCACCAGTATTTTCCTAATAAATACTGTCAAAAGAGCGTAGTTTAGTTTTAGTTTTTAGTTTACCCATGTTTTGACTACTATTAACAAAATTAATACATAAATTTATCTTACTTTAAAAGACAGATAATGTAACTGATAAAAAATAAAAGTTGCAAAGATGATTAATATTAAAAATATCACATGTTAAGCCCTTTAAAACACTCTCCTGTAAAATTAGTAAGTTTTGAGATTATACAGTTTTAATGCGAGAAGACGATGTGTTTTTGCAAGCTCTTAACGTTTGATTAAAATATGATTAACATTATACGTAATCTTTTGATGGTAAACAAGTCAAATAATATAGGAGTCGTGAAACAGTTTAAGCCGAATAGAAGCAGCAGTTTTTTATTTGATCCACAAACACAATAATATATGATGCCATTATGCCATTTTCTTGTTACTTGATTATCGAAGGCAAAATTAAAGGCGTCACCCACTTTGAGAAATGGGTTTTAACTATTTTATAATCTAATGAAACCAGACTTTGTTCTTGTAATAATCGAAATGGTATCCAATAGGTCCATGCTACCCTGACAACACCAATAGTTACGCAAATCTGAACCCGTTTTCGTGAACATTCCCTAGTTGATGTTTAGATAAGTCGTCGTGGCTTAAAGGATAAGACACCCAGTGCATTTGTATTGAGCGAGTGTGCCAGAGTTCGAATCCCGTAGGCGGTTACCAATCTAATGAAACTACCTAGCTCATATTTACCGATTCCTTCCACCGTAAAGGAAATAGCATCGTGCAATAAAAAACAAACCGTCAAAAATTATAATTTGCGTAATTACTGGTGTTAAGACGTCTTCTGATACAATCATCCTGCCTATTTCTGCCGTGAAGCAGAAATGCGTTTCGATTTGAAGGATAGGGCAGCCGTTGTACTATAAAACTGACAATTTAGAACCCATGTCTGAAGGTGGGTGGTGGAATTTACGTTATAAATGTCTATACGCTCCGGTATCTACTTAACACCAAATGGGCCGTGAGCTCAAGCAATACAAAAAAAAACGATTGAAAAAAAAAGCGTCGCTTTGAAAGTGTTTTAATTCTTGCAGCAAAGAATTGTTTAGCAGCGCACGTAATGTATGTATGCCAATGTGTGATCAGAGTACAATAATAGCCAATCTAAAAAAAAACCTCAATAATTTTGATTAACCTTTGCTAAGCTTTTGTCTCCCTTTTAAATTAAATTTAAATCATTGACTGCTTATCAAATATATGAATATCCAAAAACATGAACCAATTTTGGTTTTAATAAAAAAATATACGGAAGATTATCCGTAACGATGATCACGATTTATCTATAGTCCATTCCAATTACGAAGTCCCATATGACAGATGTTGTTATTATTACTAGAGGTCCCCCGCAGTAGTCGGAATTCGACTATAATTAATTGGAATTGTAAGTTTGTACACTATTATGATTGTATTTTATACTTCTATTATCACAAATTTCGCCAAGACTATACTAATAAAAAAATATTAACAAAGACAAAAAATATATAATCTATTCTCAATTTGACAACAGACGTCAAGAACAAAAGTTTGACAATAAATAGTATGCATGCGTGTGTGCGTCAAATACATTGTATGTAGTGTGTGTAATGTTTTCTTTATTGATTTAATGTATCTTTTATGCATTATTTAAAAAAAATATTAGCATTGTGCACTTCTATATTCTCTATAAGTGTGGAAAATTTCATACTCCTCCGTCCGCGCAATTTTCGTAAAAAGGGATACAAAGTTTTTGCTTCACGTATTAATATATATGATGTTATTGTATGTGTGTAAATTAAGTGTATAATGATTTAGATTGATTGTGTATTTTTTAAACGATGATTTACGACCATGAACAAAAAAGGATTACTATTTCAAATCATGCGAAACGTGAAGACTTACGTTCCAAGAAGTATCAAAAGGGACTTCGTAATTGGAATAGAGTAAGTATATATATTTATTTATTTATTTATTATTGCTATGTGGGTGGACGAGCTCACAGCCCTCCTGGTGTTAAGTGGTTACTGGAGCCCATAGACATCTACGACGTAAATGCGCCACCCACCTTGAGATACAAGTTCTAAGGTCTCAAGTATAGTTACAGTATACAAGATCTTATCATAATAATAAACGCGTGCTCATAGTCACCTACGAATTTCGCATTACATTGACGCTAAAAACTCGTAGGTACATTCCTTTAATTTACATTTTAAATTAATATTTGATCAGCATTCAAGAGAATTTATTCATTTTCTTATAGATACATATCGAATTTTAGAACCAACGATCGCCCGGTTCCAATATTCGCTGCCCCGAGAACCGGCAATGGAAAACACAAAGCACTGACCCTCACCTGCTTTGATGCTGACACCGCTCGAACTCGCGCCACCTATCCGTTCGTCAGCGTGAAATAAACGATCCTTATATGACCAAAATTTATAAATATAATTAAAATTACTTTTACGATTTGTTCCCGCGCATTAGCCACGTTCCGAATACTTTATAGTTTCCGTGATCACAGACGACTCCGTAAAAGCATTTTTAATTTAAAATATAATACTAATAATAAATTAAAAAATATATACTTGTATACATACATACTATAAGGGCACTGTACGTATGTCCGTTTACGGGAAACAAAACAATTTTTTTATTTTTTTTATTGCTTAGATGGCTGGACGACAGCCCACCTGATATTAAGTGGTTACTGGAGCCCATATACATCTAAAACGTAAATGCGCCACTCACCTTGAGATATAAGTTCTAAGGTCTCAGTACAGTTACAACGGCTACCACACCCTTCAAACCGAAACGCATTACTGCTTCACATGAGAAATAGGCGGGGTGGTGGTACCTACCAGTGCGGACTCACAAGAGGTCCTACCACCAGTAATAAAATAATTAAAACCAATTAAATTACATATTCAAACTTGTATTTATTCAACAATATCAAACATAATACATACATTTTAAAGGTTTTGGTATTATTAACGTAAATTCATTACAATTTTACTAGCTGTTCACAACGTTAAGGGCGAGAGAGGGGACGGGGGAAGGCAGCGGGAGGAGGATGCGCCCGCGGCCTAAGATTCGTGTCGGTCGACCAGCAGCGTGACACGCGTCAACATTTTTTGTTAAATAATGTATTTTAAAAGTAATTAAATAAAACTATCAAAATTCTGTCATGCGTGGTTTCTACTTCACCATCGTCATGAACACTAGCCACATTACAACGGGAGCTTTTCGGGATATTTTTTTTCGTGTAATGTAAGCGCTTAATGATAAAACGTCCAAAGTACAGGTTTAAAGCCCCCATATGAAAGATCTACAGTGGATTACAGGAGTTAATGGAAATTTTCAAATGATTCCCATATCGAGACGTGAGTAGTAAGCCAGTGCCGACTGCTTCATGGCTTATAGAGATAAGACACACCTCCGCGGGCCGACCGTGCCTTATTTACGCAAATTTATCAATTTTTATAATCCGGTCACAAAAATCAAATCGCATTCGGTTTTTAATATCAACATCACACACTGTATAAATTGTACGAGAGGTTAAGCCTTCGTCAAACAGAACGCGTACTTAGCGCCGCGTACTTAACGTCGCGCTCTTTTCATGTCACACCAATTGACTAGATGAGTCTAACGCTCCTTGACGCAACGCATTCGCCAAATCATAGTGCCTTTCGATAGCAGTGTGAAAATTTAAAAGTATTAAGAAATCGAGTGATTCAGATGTGGCATTGTATAAGCGTGGATATTTTCTAACTATTTATATCATTTTTTCGGGCATTATCTAGTATTTTAATACACATTCACTCCGACGCTAAAATAAAATTTGTAAAAAATTACAACGCCTGACGTCAAGGCGTCCTAACGCCGCGACAGAGCGCTGCGTACTTATAGCGCTGGGGCTCTGTTTGACGGTATGTTACCATAGTAGTACAACACATCTCGGCGTCATAGCGCGGCGTCAATTTAGCGCTCTGACGCGCGCTAATTACGCGTTCTGTTTGACGAAGGCTTAAGATCGTAAGGAATGAGTGTTACGCAAATTCTGACTGCACACTAAAATCTCATCTAAATTTGGAAGGTCGAGTTTCAACAATACATAACCAAGTGTTTTTTTTTTTTCGTACTAAAACCAAATCTTTTTTGGACCTTTAAGAACTTTGTCGAACATCCTGTATGTGTCCGGAAAATATCCGAAAATCGACTTTAAATACAACGCGCCAATAATATCTAATGCTTGAAAGCTAATAGACTAAAGTGCCCTAATTTAAATATACCCTACCATCTGTTTAGGGTAATCCTAAACATAAAATTTTGTATTAAGGTTTTTAAATGTGGGAACACACTAATAAGTATGGCAACACAGTTAGTTGCAGTTGCACACAAAAATACAGTCCACGCTCTAAAGACCATCTACGGGCTTGTAAAATTATTTCAGAAATAAATAAATTAAAATTAGCATTTTTTAATAAAATTAAGTGTCATTTATTTTGTAACATTGTAAAATATTTACTCAGGTCGGGAATGTTTGTATATAGTAACTATTATTTATATATGTAGACTAATGCAAACGAAAATATTGCAAGTTTAATGACAATTTCATTTAGTGATATTCCATAATTTTTTGCATTAAAAATAATTTATAAGATTTTAGTTATGTTTTTCTATTGACATTAGTGACTATAGTTTAGTTAATTCGGATAGGTCCTTGTCTTTTCGGTTTTGGAACCGACTCCTTTAAGCCCTTTCATCAATAATAAAAATGAGACAAGCCATAGAAAAAATTAATAGTGTCATTGCCCTTTCGGCTTTGGGACCGACTCTTTTAAGCCCTTTCGACAATAATAAAAATGAGATAGGCCATAAAAATAAAACTAATAGTCTTCTTGTAACCGTCTTAAAATGATGTGATAATTCACTGTGAATAAGTTTCTAAGTATTCTTTTTGTAAATAGGGAACAGTTACATTATATTAGGCTCCTAGTGTCTCCGATACGATTTTATTAATTTAATTCGAATAAATATTTAAGGTAACAATTGAATACTTGATTTCATATTGCATAATACTATTCTATCCATATATAATCCATTTATTTATTCAGCAAAATATCGTTCAGTCGAAACATTCATACAACTCGCAAATGTGACAAGAACATTTATGTATTGCATATTTATTTTTTATAATAGTTCAAAGATAAAAGTTACTTCCACATACAAATTATATCGACGCTTGAAAGGCAAACATGACTAAGCGACAATAACTGCTTTGTACATAAATGATAGGCAATAAACCATATTCGATGCGCAAAAAATATATATTTCTAGGTCTATTAAAATCATTTCAATCCTACAGCTACTAGCTAGATTCTACTACAGCTAGATTCGTTAAAATAAATTTTGTTTTCAGGTATTTCAACTTTAAATTAGTCTACTGTAATGTTCACGCATTGTCGCTTAGTCACGTTTGCCTTTCAAGTATTTCAAGGGTCCATATATATGTTAAGGACATAACAGATACGTGTCTGTCCATTGATGTGCAAGACCTTAAAGCATTACGCGAAAAGTACGGACACATTTCGATGAAGCCTTTTACGTTTAAGCCGTAACGACAAGCTCACGGCTCCCCCGGCGTTAAGTGGTTACCGGAGCCCGTAGACATCTACAACGTAAATGCCGCTACCCAGTATTAAGCGGTAGGCAGCGGCTTGGCTCTGCCCCTGGTATTGCTGAAGTCCATGGGCGACGGTAACCACTCACCATCAGGTGGGCCGTATGCTCGTCTGCCTACAAGGGCAATAATTTTTTTTTATCAACATACGAGTTATAAGGACTGAGTTTTTAACATTACAACGGCTTCCCCGCCCTTTAAACCGAAACGCATTACCGCTTCACGGCAGAAATAGGCAGGGTGGTGGTACCTACCCGCGCGGACTCACAAGAGGTCCTACCCAGCCGTCTTAACTATACTGAGACCTTAAAACTTATATCTCAAGATGGGTGGCGCATTTACGTTGTAGATGTCTATGGGCTCCAGTAACCACTTAACACCAGGTGGGCTGTGAGCTCGTCCACCCACCTAGCAATAAAAAAAAAAAGTTTCTCGCCGGATCTTTCCAGTGGGTCGCGTTTCCGATCCGGTGGTAGATTCTGCAAATCACGGCTCTTGCTAGGGCTAGTGTTAGCAACACTCCGGTTTGAGCCCCGAGAGCTCACCTACACGCTAGGGTAGAGCTGAAATATCCTCTCAAGGCTATCAGCATAGGTAGGGAAAAAAATGATAAATTCAAAAAAAAAAAAACAAGATTTTTAAGTCGATACCTATCTACCGATATTTGAGACGTAACTACATAGATACGAGTTCTCGGAGCATCTTAATTATAAAACTACAATAATCAAAGTGATGTGATTTAAATAAAAACATCGATAAAATTCCAATGTTGAGTTTATATTTGTGACAACATGAACACTTTCACTGCAGGAATGTAAGTTTAAACACATTCATACGGATACCACTTTAAAAGGCAAACTTTTTTATTTGTTATCGGTCACTCATCTATAGTTATCAATCCTATTGTCTTTTACATAAAATAATAATAATTTGAGTGATTTAATAAAAAATTTATAAAAAAAAAACTTTTAACTCTTTCCCACATATATAAAAATGAGTCAATAAATAAATGACTAATGAAACAACTAATTAAGATATTTAATGTTATCGATAGAAATTGTCGTTCAAACAAACTAAGAAAACAGTCATTTCTTTCCTTTCCAACATTAAATACAATTAATCTTTATTCGTATTCATATAATAACCATTTTCCATTAACTTTTCATAATTTAAGGATCAAACCAAAATTGGAATACCTAAGCACACTGAACCCCGTTCGCATCGACCATTCAAGTCAAAATAAATATACAAAATCAATTCAAATTCATTTGTGACACTACGTATTCCGTAAATAAATTTATTACGGACAAACAAATTTCGAATATTTAGTAATAATTTAATTATCGACACGAAACAATATCGATATTTAGGACAACACCATTATTTATAAACTACAACATTGTGTTTGAAAAGACGAAAGTGCAAATTTGGATTTTAATTTTCAAGATAAAATTTATTAATACTTTTTGAATAATACATAGAAAAAACATAAGACTTAATATAAAATATATATTTATAATTGAATTTTGATTCGTCTCCCTTGTATTAACGTAAACAAAATGGCCTACTCCGGTCATCTTTCAATTACACAGGGTCTTGAATCATAAATATTGAACTCACATAAACAACTTACATAAAATTTTATTTATATATATATTATTTCAACTTATTAAGTAATAAAGTTTGTACAGTACAGCCAAGGACAGAAATACAACAGGAATAACGTGTCTAAAATCTGCTTAGAACCACTAAAAGAACCGCATTGCGTATTTCTAACATTCACCTAAAATACTTTATCGATAATAATAATATCGACACAGTGGACCATCACTAATCTACGTGGATCGATTTAATCGACTTTTATCGTGATACCACAATTACAGATAACGAGAAAGCATCGATTAAACTACTATCGTCTACTACGGAAATACATATTGAGAAAATCGAAAAAAATTCAATGAAACAATCGAGTCGGTAATCGATATTTTCTCGATAAAAAATAAATAATCGAAAATCAAATTCGGCATTCAAGCACTATACGATTTTTTCAGTCTGCTGGCGGTATTACGATAATTGTACTACCGCTATCCTTGCCGGTGTATATCTCGGCTTTATCGATACTCTTGATGTAGACGATTTCTTTTAGAAACTTCTCAGAGTCCTCACACTTTACGTGCTCGTCTCCGTTGAGTTGCACGACGGAGACGTGTTGCTCTTTAGTCTGCGGCGGAGTCTGGACCTCCCTGTCTCTCAGCAGCGGCGACTCTTGCCTTATGTACACCGTCTGCGTGGACCTGACTTTACGGAACCTCATATCCTTGGGCAGCGTGGACGTTTCGCGGGTCTCCAGCGAAGTTGGGGTCGCGCTTCTCGTTCTGTAACTGGAATTGAGGCTCTTCGGTAGAGTGTTGGCGTCTCTTTCCGTGTTCTCGACCTCTGGTTTGACGAGGCCTATATCGGCGAAGAATTTCTTGAATTTCTCGACGAACGTTGGCGATTTCGCTCGATTGAGGCTGTTCGTGAGGCGTTCTTCGGCGAGCTCCTTAGCTGTCTCCTCGACGCGTTCCGGTATGTTGGACATGCTCTTGTGCTTCTCAATGTTGGCCCTGCGTTTCCACCGGACGTCGTCGTCGTCGTCTATGAACGGTATGTCCTGGAGATTGTTCTCGTTTCGGGTATCGACGGCCGCGTCTCTGAGCTCCTTCAGCGGTGGTCCGACGTTCGCCTCCGATACGTATATCTGNGCGAGCTCCTTAGCTGTCTCCTCGACGCGTTCCGGTATGTTGGACATGCTCTTGTGCTTCTCAATGTTGGCCCTGCGTTTCCACCGGACGTCGTCGTCGTCGTCTATGAACGGTATGTCCTGGAGATTGTTCTCGTTTCGGGTATCGACGGCCGCGTCTCTGAGCTCCTTCAGCGGTGGTCCGACGTTCGCCTCCGATACGTATATCTGTGGCACGCTGGTGCTAGTGTTGTCCGTCTGTATGCCGCTGTCGGCTAAGCTACCATTGATGTGTGAGCTCCCGGCCCCGGTGCTCAAAACCTTCGTCAGCTGTTCCGAGAGCGTCTCCATCCGTTCCTGGACGTTGGACCGGTACGCGTTGTCGGCGTAAAATGCCGACGAGGGTCCCGGATCGCGCGCCGTTAAGTTCGAGGTGTCGAAATCGATACGCCTCTGGTAGTTATTGATTCTGTCCCTGTCTAGTATTTTCAGTCTGTCGGAAAGGACCGAGGGGTATTCGGCGGGCGCGGGCGGGTGACGCTGGTTCCACGTCGATATGGTCGTATCGGTAAAATCGCTCATGCTAGAACGTACCGAAGACCTGGGCGACAGTCGGGCCTGTCTCAGATAATCCGGATTGTAATCTTTGATAGGTCGCCCGATGAAGCGTCCTGAACAACATACGCCCGTAATTAGTATAATTTCGACCTTGTTTTTTTTTTTTTAAATTACATTTCAGTTTATTTTTCTTTGCCCCCGGATTCGACACGGTCGTGCTGTTACCGATGATCACCAGTGGATGAACGTTAGCACACGTAATAAATATAATAATAAAAAAACACATCACAAAAAAAACGTACGAACGCGAATATAAAGTGTATATATATTTATTTGCGAACGAGAGTCACATAATATTCAAAATCCGACAAAACGAACGACTTCACAACAGCGGACACAAACACCGGGAGGGGAAGGGGGGTTGGGGGTGAGAGGGAGCGGGGAGAGAAAAATAATAAACTGAAATGTATAATAATAATAATAATTAAGGTACCAAAAAAAACAATTCACGCATTCAATGTTAGGGTTGGGTTATAACTAACTTCAACTTGTAAAAATAAAAATATAAACAATACTGGTTAATAATAAGAAACTAAGGTTAGTTTAAAAAAAAAAACGGGCAAACGGATACTGAGCTGACAAATATCGACAAAAATGCCAAAATTCTTTTTTTTTTAACGTTTACAATAGTCTACCGATCCAGCATATCGGTTATTGTCAAGTCAATATTCCTGTCAATACCGTATTAGCGAACAAAGAAAACAACAACCGTACCTGGCGTATCGATTTCCTCTTGTGGCCGCGACGGCTTCGCGATGCTCTTCCGCTTCGAAGGAGAGTGTTTCAGGGCTGTCCAAGGGAAACATTAAAATATTATAATGAGATTTTATTGGAAAATGGGGGTAGTTATTGAAATGTTATTGTGTTTTTTTTTGAAGGTAGTCGAAGATAAACGGTTCATGTTTTTTTCGGAAGGTACAAATTCGTAAAATTTTTAAATTTTTTTAATTTATTTTCTTTGTATTAAGTAGCCGTAATACTTTTCTTTATATATACAAGCAAATATCGAATTGAAAATTTTGGGGTTTTTTTTTTTAATTAACATTCAATAAAGTTGCTTCTGGTAAACGTAAAAACTTATACTACATTATACAATACCGTCAACACAATAACATTACAATAAATGTGAATTAAAAAAAAAAAAAAACGCGAAAAAATAAACAAATCTCACTAAATTCGCAAAACAAAGCTTTTGCCATTTTCGATTAAATTTTGTATCAGTCAGCATTTTTGCAAATCATAATTTACAAAATCAATTGAAAAAAAGCTTCCATTATAATTGGTTACAAAGTTTTTAATAAGATAAATAATAGTGCCAATAACATTGGTATAGCGTATTAAAAAAAAAAATTATAATAATAATAGCAGTGTTCATATTATTTTTTAAATAAACAGTTAAAAAAAAAAGTTAAATAATAAATGAAAATTTAATAGAAGAAGTAAATGAATTTCATATACAAAAGAAAAAAATTCAACAATAGTCCGAAAACGACAAAAAAAAAACAAGAAAAAAAAACAACGTGCATTCATATCAAAATTCGATAGGACAGAGAAAAAACATCATTAAAACTAACTATAAAGAGAGATAGATGTATGTGTTGTAGATAACGTACATACATACACTATACGACATATTTGACGTTAATTATCTCTTTCACTCGTATCGTTAGGCAGTAGGTGCGAGCGAGTAAGATGATTAAAATCAAACGCCCAGAACACGAACAACTACTGAACAGTCGAGTCGAAGGAGCTCGATAGAGATGGAGCTAGTGAGCCAATGACGTCAGCAAACTACGGGGTAGCACAAATCACAAAACTTCCATTCAAATCAAAAATTGTTATAAGATTTTTTTCATACTATTATCGAGTGAGATAGAGATAAAAAAAAGTCACTTTAATACGTAACTTTACCTATAAAATTTTATCAGTCAGAGTCTTGATGCTTTGATAGCGAATTCAATTTCGACACATACATATTTCTAAAGCATTTTCTTTTACCGGTGTAAGCATTAAAGGAATCTTTATAACAATTTCCATTATAAAAACAATATACGGAAAACCTCCGACAATATTAACGGAGCACTCGACGGGAGAGAGAGGGAGAGAAAAATCGATTGACAGTGAAAGAGCATGGACATTAAAATGATTTGAAAAAAAAAAAANGAATTCAATTTCGACACATACATATTTCTAAAGCATCTTCTTGTACCGGTGTAAGCATTAAAGGAATCTTTATAACAATTTCCATTATAAAAACAATATACGGAAAACCTCCGACAATATTAACGGAGCACTCGACGGGATAGAGAGGGAGAGAAAAATCGATTGACAGTGAAAGAGCATGGACATTAAAATGATTTGAAAAAAAAAAAGAAGAGGAAAAAAAAACATGCCATTCTCCCAAACAAATAAACGGACGGGGAAACTTACTGAGACCTCCACGGACGCGAGCGAGTATCCGATTACGGACAAATGGTGGGGAAAGAAAAATAAAAAATAAAGATATTATTTCCATTTAAATTAATAATTGTTTTTTTTTTTCGTCAAAAACGTCTACGTATCTCGGAACGAGGGGACGTGCGTGATTTAAAAAAAATAATAATAATAATAATACATAATAAAAAATCGACATGCCTATTTTAAAAAGAAAAGAAAAAAAATGTCTTGTCGGTACTTTAATGTCGGCTATATTTGAGTACAATTCACACGTTATGAGTATATTTTTAAACGATTTATAAATTACTAGCGACCAGCCCTCGCTTCGCTTCGGAAACTGTAATTTATTATTGATTTCTTCACTATTTAATGGATGTTATTATACATATAAACCTTCCCCTTCAATCGCTCTATCTATTAAAAAAAACCGCATCAAAAACCCTTGCGTAGTTTTAAAGATTTAAGCATACATACAGAGAAAGCGACTTTGTTTTATACTATGTAGTGAAGTAAGATATTTTCCACAGAGCGTACAAATAATAGACACAGCAGTCGCTTGGCAATTATTATTAAAGACATTTTTCATGAACACAAACTTCTCCAATTTCGACAATTTTTATTTATCACACGCAAAATATAGTAATACAATTTGGGAAACTTTTAATACGCTTGATGACTTAAGTGCGATTCGTAGTGATAGTATTCTTTTTCTATAAATTTTACGTCATTAATGAGTCAAACATTTAAATTCTTTTTTTTTATGATTGAAGGATTACTGGTGGCCCGGAGGCCTTTCCAGTTACACCAGGACAGGTGGGCGAGCGGAGGCTCAGCCAGGAAGGGGTGGGATTTGCTAACAGCTGCCCGAGCGCCTCCGAAGGAGACCTAACAACTCAAGAGCAGCTGCTTCGCGAATGAATCTACTACCGGATCGGAATCGCGACCCACTGAGAAGATCCGGAAACTCAGTGGGTTCATTAACACTATAGGATGACGTTTCATGAATGACCGAACTTTTTTTATTTTATTAATTGCTTAGATTGTTGGACGAGCTCACAGCCCACCTGGTGTTAAGTGGTTACTGGAGCCCATAGACATCTACAACGTAAACGCGCCACCCACCTTGAGACTAAGTTCTAAGGTCTCAGTATAGATACAACGGCTGCCCCACCCTTCAAACCGAACCGCAGTACTGCTTCACAGCAGAAATAGGCAGGGCGGTGCGGACTCACAAGAGGTCCTACCACCAGTATAAAAGACTGGAGCCGATTGATTACAGGCGATATGTCTTTCCAGTACAATCAATACTCCTAAAGCGCATTACTTCTACTTTTTATGCAAGGAGTTTATTTTTTTAATACATATTTTTTTTCAATCAATCAAATAAAAATTAAATAAGCCGATTGACAAATACCGACAAAGCATCTTTTGGGAATTCTTTATTGAATTAGTAAAACAATTAGTTTGTCATTACATATGTTAATAGTAAAAAAAAAAAAATTAAAACAAAATAAATGAACAAACCCTCTAATTCATGCCTAAATTATAAAATGAATAAAAAAGAACGTAATGTTTGTAATAAAATATAAAAATGCCTTTTATAAATGTATTTCACAGTATGGGTGCTGGTGTCGCTTGATTTTTAATAACTTTTCAATCAAGATATAAGACCAAAAAATATTATTTTCTCTCTTACCAAAAATATTTATGTGCACTTTTTAGCATTTTTCTTTCTCTTCACCGTTATACGACTCCCCATGATTTGAAAATTTGTAAACACATCAGATACCGTTGACAAAACAATAATTTAATTTCTTTATCATATTTTTTTTGTTTGTTTTTTTCCTAGCTATGCTGATAGCCTTCTCTCGGAGCTCAAACCAGAGGTGTTGCTAACACTGGTCCTAGCAAGAGCAATGCTTCGCAGAATCTACCACCAGATCGGAAATGCGACTCACTGACAAGATCCGGCGAGGAACTCAGTGGGCTGTGTCTATGGATTAATTTACTCGCCGAATCCTTCGTCGCTCGCGACGGGTTCGACGAGGACGGTGACCGGTGCTTGAGGTACCTAAAAACACCGTTAATGGATCGGAAGGATACGTGATGACGTGTTAAGGGCGACGTTGACTGTTTATCATTCGGTCCACAGGATTGAGTATAATATATTTAATAAAAATAAAGTATTTATATTTTCAAATCGTCTTGCTTATTAAACATGTTTTTCTTTTAGTTCCTTTTTTAAGCTATATTCATTTATTTTGGTAAATGTTTAACGGGACCCGTCAGCATCGCATAGTAAATACTTTCAGTCAATGGACTAAACAAACTGAAATACTTTCAGACTGGACACTTAACTGCACAGTCTCAATTCTATTTGTATTACAGTTAAACTCAAAGATACAAAGAAAACGCACCCTTATCGGCTGAAATAAGCAATTTCACACACCCCAAACGCCACAAATGAATTTTACTGTATTGAAACTTTGAATTTAAATTAAATGGATAAATTTAAAAACTTTACAAAATAAAATTAGAACATTTTTATTTTTTATTTTAACGTGTCGTTTTTGCTGTCGTCACACCAACACCCATAAATGTATCACTACACACACAATATACACAAAACATAGGCTTGGCCACCCTACAGTACCTATGTAACTAGTGACGAGGGTTCGGAACTTCCTGTGGTTGCCCTTGATTTCCGGCAGGTCCACTGCGGAGCGCGTTTACAATAACATAATACATTGTTTCATATCATGGAAGTATATAGTCTCAAATCGAATTGTATTCTTATTTAAAGATTCAATATGGTTTAATTTTGTTTTTAATTTTTTAATCATTAATTACGGACTAATAAACTCCATGATACAAAAGATGGTGTCTTGTTTCATATTTAACAACTCACATCTCTGATAAAATACACTTAGTTTGTCTATCATAGTTAATATAGGATGTTGACTGCACATATATGTAGAACTCATGAACGAAAGAAAATATACAGGAATCATAAGAGTTATAGAGAGAAAGACAGAAAGAGAGACGGGAGAGAGCAAGAGAGACGGGAGAGAGCAAGAGAGACGGGAGAGAGCAAGAGAGACGGGAGAGAGAAAGAGAGTACTATTCACATAACATCACACCTTACGTGCGCCATATCTTAAGGAATTACACCGAGATCTTCTATTGACTTTTGTTCGGTAGGACGACGTACAGAATTTTATTAGTTTAGCACTTGTTTTATGCAAGTATATTTTGAAAATGACGTCACAGTCCTATATGTTACGTCGCTACAAATACGTCATTACAGACACCCACTTTAGGAGTAATTTGTTTGGCAATTTGCATAACCTACAGAGAAATGTATTCTGTCTTATCTCAGGACTTTTTGGCGGGAACGCGAGGAGTGAAGTTGTGTGATTTGTTTTATTTTGTCTATTTATTGTTTCTTCAGATTTAAATGTTTAATAACGGTGGTTTATTAACTGTTTAATATCTGTCAAAGTGCGCAAATGTGGGAAAATGAAACAAAGCCGCTGGACGCAACTTCTCGGGATCCTCCAAAAAGTCCACTGAAAAAATCTTAGTAAACGACCACCATTTTACTAAGATTATATTTCATCCCATATCATCTCATTTCATTTAATTTCATCCCAGTTGATTAATGTCTCAAATTAATCATTTTCATTTCATTTCACTCCATATTATCATTTTTCATAAAAACTATGAATATAAATTAAAATAAGACATGACTTAAAGGTCTTAGTTACCAGGTCATAAAATCACTTAAAAAAAAAGTCTTATCTCAGAACAGTTGTAGAAGTTTGTTTTTTGAAGTAAATACTGTCATCTACCTAATTAAACCGAGAAAGTTAAAGAAAGTAATAATTAAAATTGTACTGTTTGCAATAACAAAAAAAAACGTTCAAATTTTTCATCGCCAATTGAATTTTTTATAATTATCAATGTGAGCGCTAATTATAGAAACAAAACACCATTTCATTCGACACGTGATTAGTAAACAATTGGTTAGAGATTTGGTTTTAGTATGAACATTTCGAAATTCCAAGAATTTTATTTGGATCATCATCGTTGACTGCTTTGACCGACTTGAGCAAAAAAAAAAAAAAAAGAAAAAACGAAGTGGTTTTAAATTCGGCACATATGGTTTTTACACGCTATTAGTTAAATTGTCCTATATACAATATGAATTGGTACAGGAATACATGGTATATTTCGATAAAAATTTCATTCAGTTTGTATCTATCATCTTTTTAATCGATTTTTTTGCAACATCCAACCAACTTGAAGGAAGGCGACCAAAATTCAACTAGATCATGCTTATTAATATTAATTTTATTTACTTGTAAAATTCTTGAAATTTCAAAACCGAGAGAGAGAGCAATACTTACGAAACATCAGTTACCGAGAAAACTAGAGACGTGGTTAGCGGAACAGTTAAAAGGGATTCATAGGGTCACGTAAAAATATTTAACGTAGCCCCTTTGTATATACGTACATATATATAATTTCAATTAATATTGCTTGTCCAAAGTGACAACCCTGATCTGTGTGACATGAGCAAAAAAAAAAACGAAATCTTTAGAAAATTAATTATCGATAATATATACAAAGTGGCTACATCTATCGACATTTACGAGGTTCATTTTGGATTCATTATACACTTTTATAGCCGAGGACGCTAGCTATAACGTAAAATGATCAAAGCATTTTCTAATGAACGGGAACTTGAAGTTTTTGAGAGGAAACTTATCGAAACATCGACCAATATCGATAATTAATATCGATTTTAGATTGTTTGTAACTTAATCGAATTCATGTCTCTGGATCTGATTTAATCATATATTACATACGTGATTCAATATGTATTACTATAATATAATATATAAATTGTATTATTGAGGAGTCAGTATGATACTTACACGAAGGTATCTTCTTGAATACAGTTTTAGCCATGAAATCTAAGAACCTCTGAGCGTAGAAGCTGGGTCTGTGGACCGATACAGTGTCCTGGAAAACAAGAAACAATGCTTCTATAATCACAAAACACTGATAATACACATATGCAAAAACATCGATAAACATTTTCTTTTATCTCTAACTCTATTTTAACCTTGAGCTTATTTTCACATATTTTGCAGAAACCGCCAAAAGATTTTTAAAATAAAAAAAATTAATAATAATTACGGCTCAAAATTGTTAGCAAAATAATATTAAATGGTTATTTAAAAATGTTATAAGTTATACGTGCGCAAGCTAAGACACGTCCGTACAGATTCAGATCTAATACTTATAATCAAACTGTGCAATAGTCGATATCTTTACCGTTGTACATTTAGTAATTAACTAGCTTTAGTACAATACGACCGACGTAACTTGGCGAATCCGAACTTCGCGCAGAAGGCTGCGCACAAACGTTTTTAGGAACCAAATGGTGGTATGAGCAACGTGCGCGGGGCGGAGGTCTAGGCTAGGGATTGACTCTATGTAAACACAACCGTCCCTTTATTCAATCAAATATCGCAATCGATCTTTATCGGTTTGGAATTTATTGATTTTTGTTTATATGAGATAATGAATGAAATAGATTTACAAACATATTGAATGTTGTCGTTAGTAAACGAGACTTCATCTTTAATAAAAAAAAAACTAATTACACTTTATTTTCTTGGTTGAAAGACATGATTTAGTTGAATATCAGTTATTTATCAACAACTACTACAATAGGGACTGTTCGTGAATATTTTAAACCTCCTATAAAATGGAATATAAATATATATTTTTATATAAATTTTAATCAATTTGAAAAAAAATCGATTAAATAACATCCTCAAACACGCATATTGGACATCCCTTTTCTTGACATCGTATAAATTCGTAATTCTCGGTATGCGGTAATGTGTCTCACTCACACGATAGCATTAGTGTCGTGTTCGTGTCGCTATCTCTGTCTTGAGTACGGGCGGCTACAAAAGTTTTCATTGATTTGTTATTATTATACTGTTTTTGTTTAGTGCTCAGTTTTTTGTTTAGTTTTAAGATTGTTTTAGTATTGAGTGTCCCTTGGCATTTATACTATTCGTTAACAAAGATGCCACCAAAGCATAATAGTGTTTTAAATCGACGGCCGACAAACATAATTTTTGATTTTTTTTTTAAAAAGAAAAAGAAGAAGGCGTAAAAGATGTTGACAGTTTTATTTAGAGTTGCTAACGATCTGGTGTATCCCAACGCACAGTACAGCGGATCGCAACTGAAGGCAGTGTTCGGGCTTACTTTCGAATTAATTTAATTACGTTATTTTTACCGCTTTCTGTCTTAATTTATTATTCTTTTATTACCTCTCTTTAATTTATTACGTTATTTTTACGAGAGAAAGCTCTCTCATAGTATTTTGATATTCATTTTATTTGTACTTGGTCCCTGTATATGGAAATTTTAATTCGTATTTTGATTTAAAAAAATGAATGCTAATAACACTTTTTTTTACGAGTGTACATGCGCGAAAGTTGACCTGCGGCTATATTCAGACTCGCCAAGTTACGTCGGTCGTATTGTAATTAACCCCGTCCGCTTCGTTGACCATTTAAGATTAACAGTATTATTTCTCACCCCCCCCCCCACAAACATTCTCATCATTAACGCCCCCGCAACTGTTGTAGGGAGTCCAACACTCATATAAATATTAGCCTATCCATTAAGTAGATGTATTTTCTACATGGATACAAAGTTTCAAGTCAATCGGATGCACGGTTCAGTAGTTATAACGGGACATCCGTAAAAACCACTGTAGATTTATATATTAGTATAGATCAGTAATTAGCGTTCGGTTGTACAGCCCTATATTTTATATATGATGTCATTTCTGTGAAGTCACGAGCAGATAAAGCAGTAATGCGTTTCGGTTTGAAGGGTGAGGCAGCCGTTGTAACTATACTAAGACCTTAGAACTTATATCTCAAGGTGGGTGGCGCATTTACGTCGTAGATGTCTATGGGCTCCAGTAACCACTTAACCCCAGGTGGGCTGTAAGCTAGTCCACCCATCTAAGTAATAAAAAAAAAAGATGAGTTCACAACGCGAATGCCGCCATGAGGCATGAGACATGAGGTTGCAGTCTCGTTATCTCGTTCACGCAAAGCTCTAAAAAAACGATCGAGTACTCACGCCATCGTGTATCATGCTCTTCCAAGTATGCTCGAGCTTCTTCCGGAGACGATACGACTGGAGTATGTCGATGATGCCCAGGAACAGCAGCAGACGCTCGCCGCGCGCGTTCCGGGCCGGGATGCCGCCGGACCTGGTGTTGTCGAATCGATATTAAATCGAATGTATCAAATCGTTTGTAATGGGGACGGTGTATCGAGATGACGTCCTCGCGAGCTGGTATGGTCAACCAACCGATTTTTTTTTTAAAGTGATTTTATGGCCTGGTATCCAAGACCTTTAGGTCAAGTCTTATTTTAAAACGATAATATGAATTGGATTAATATGAAACATGGCATGTAATGTAATGAGATGAGATGATATATGATATGACATGGAATGAAATATAATCTCAGTAAAATGGTGGTCATTTACTGAAACATTTCCAGTTGACTTTTTGGAGGATCCCAAGAAGTTACGTCCAGCGACTTTGTTTTATTTTCCGACACTTGTGCACTTTCACAGATACCAAAAAGTTAATAAGCCACCGTTATTACACATTTAAACCCGAAGAAACATTAAATAGACAAAATTAAGCAAATCTTATCAAAATTTCACTCCTCGCTTCCTTCCCGCCAAAAAGTCTCAACCAACCGAGGCTCTGGACTGACTGGGTGGCGCGGTAGATAGCGCCCGCGATAGTTGCGCTACACACGCAGACTAGATTCTCATATCAAACATTAGCGTGATTTGTGTGCATTTTTCTTCTCTTCTTAGTCGAATACTTCATTGCTGAAGGTCGTGTCCTTGAAAGCCCTTCGTGGCTCTTTGTACCCTCAGCTTCCATTTGCTTCGGTTTTCGGCTTCTCTCAGGGCGTTCAGTGAGCGCAGTTATCTGTTCCGACCAACGGTTTGGTGGCCGGCCGGCGGGTCTTTTCCCTTCTACCTTGCCCACCACAATCAATCTTTCAATGTCTGGTGGCCGCCGAGCAATATGACCAAAGTAACCAAGAACCTTCTGGTAGGAAATCGTCGACAGTCTCGTTTCTATACGAAGTTGCTCGAGGACAGATTTGTTTGTTCTCTTGGCGGTCCACGGTATTTATTATCTATATCATACCCGATCCTGTGGACCGAATGGTTTATAAACAGATGACGTCGCCCTAAACACGTCATTACGGATCCACTAACGGTGCTTTTAGGTACCTCAAGCACCGGTCACCGTCCTCATCGAACCCGTCGCTTGCGACGAAGAACTCGACGAGTAAATTAACCCACAGACACAGCCCACTGAGTTTCTCGCCGGATCTTCTCAGTTGGTCGCGTTTCCGATCCGGTGGTAGATTCTGCGAAGCACGGCTCTTGCTAGGGTTCGTGTTAGCAACGTCGTCAAGTTTGAGCCCCGCGACCTCAACTACATGTTAGGGCGAAGCTGATATAGCCTCTCAAGGCTATCAGCTTAGGTAGGAAAAAATAAAATAAAGTAGAGTACTCACGGGACATCTTCCTCCTCATCTATGGGCTCGCTCTCCGCCTGTATGCTCTCCATGGCTGTCGAATGCGCGACCAGACGCTGTCGGTTTATTGATCTGGAAACACACAGACCTATTTATAAGAACGGTAACAGATAATTAATATCTATACTAATATATAAATCTATAGTGGTTTTTACGGATGTTCCGTTATAACTACTGAACCATGCATCCGATTGACTTGAAACTTGGTATCCATGTCGAAAATACATGTACTTAATGGGTAGGCTAATATTTATATGAGTGTTGGACTCCCTACACCAGTTGCGGGGGCGTTAATGATGAGAATTTTTGTGGGGGGTAAGAAATAATAATGTTAATTTTAAATGCCCAGCGAAGCGGACGGGTACAGCTAGTATTAAATATGAATATTAACACGCTGACTGCCGCGTAGGTTACCAGTCCCGACGCGGCGCCCTGACACGATTACTGTCGATTTCTGTTACTGAGGCGCCTGGATTGTCTAACTTTGCCTTCTTTTGTTTGTTAATGTGTGTTTTAAATCTTTAGGTTACCACAAGCACCGGTCACCGTCCTCGTCGAACCCGTCGCTTGCGACGAAGGGCTCGACGAACGAATTAACCCATAGACACAGCCCACGGAGTTTCTCGCCTGGTAGTGTGTGAAATGTTTTTTTTTATCGATTTAATGTCTGTTTTATGCATAATTTAATAAAATATTAACATTCTGCACACTCCTTCTTTATATTCACTCATATATACATACATGTATTTTATACATGGATACAAAGTTTCAAGTCAATCGGATGCATGTTTCAGTAGTTATAACGGTACATCCGTAAAAACCACTGTAGATTTATATATTAGTATAGATAAGGCCATTGTATTATTAGTTTTAGCGCGTATTCGAGAGGATATCGACCCGTCTGTTGTTAAGTGATTACTGAATTCCATAAATATACGACAACACGAATACACATAACGAGACGTCACGTCTAAACCTCTACTCCATCGGAGCAAATATTATATGAATATGGCTTAGTGATACAAACTAAGCCGGATTAAGCGACGGAACCGATTTTTTTTCTGATTGAGAGTTTACTGGTGGCCCTGAAGCCTTTCCAGTTTCACAAGGACAGGTGGGCGAGCAAGGGCTCAGAAGGGGTGGTATTTGCTAACAGCTACCCGAGCGCCTCCAAGGGAGACCTAATGACTCAAGAGCAGCTGCTTCGCGATTGAATCTACTATCGGATCGGAATCGCGACCCGCTGAGAACATCCGGCGAGATACTCAATGGGCTTTTTTTATTTTTTATTGCTTAGATGGGTGAACGAGCTCACAACCCACCTGGTGTTAAGTGGTTACTGGAGCCCAGACATCTACAACGTAAATACGCCACCCACCTTGAGACAAAAGTTCTAAGGTCTCAGGTATAGTTACAACGGCTGCCCCACCCTTCAAACCGAAACGCATTACTGCTTCACGGCAGAAATAAGCAGGGTGGTGGTACCTAGCCGCGCCGACTCTCAAGAGGTCCTACCACCAGTTTGGGCTGATGCTTAGGTTAGGTTGCACGTCGAACTCTTTGCCAAGTTCGACGATTACGGTTACCGGGGTTTCTACTCTTAATTTTAGATCGGAAGGCGTCTAAAGCAAGGGTTATTGGATTTGATGGATCCGTAAGGACGTGTCTAGGGCGACGACGGTGACTGGCTCCTGCGTGATCAGGATTCGGGAGACGGAACCGTCCGGACTCGGGCGAGTCTTAAATATAATTTAAATTATCTAACATATTTTAAGAACAAACACAACGTACACTGACTTCATTATAATCTATAATAACTACCCACACGATGCAACGAAAATGTTTGAGATATTCAAAACGAAACCTTACCACAACACATTAAGGTACATTTCAAAAAGAATAACAATAAAACATGCATGTTACTAACTACCCATAATGTTAATAAAAAAAAATTGTTTTTTTTGTTATTCACCATTATTAATAATTTCTCCGATACAAACTCATGGACAAAAACTTGTTATTAAACACGCATACATACAAACAAACCGATCACATGCACAATGCGTTAGAACAAAGAATACGTTAAGTATGAATCAAGACAATTAGATGTTAGAACGGAACGCATCATCTCATTCGTTATTATAAATATATCATCGAAGCATATTAAATTATCATACTGTGTCCTTTTAACTTGGATCCCGAAATCCTCCCTGGCTTCGGATCTGAAAATTGTGTTCGAAATATCAAAAATGTTTTTAATTGAATACCGAAAAAAAGGTGTGTGTTTGTGTGCAAGTCACACGTGGTAGAAGTGGAACTTATGAAAAACAAAGATAATCGCAAGGGTCAACCACGACGCAGTAGAATGGAGCGGCTTCACCCTGGGGGAACCGCCTGCGTGATCACGGTATTCCTAATTTCCTACGCCAGATAAGTATGATCTAGCCAGAGAAATAAGAGAACGTCTATCAACTGTGTAACATCTCGTCACCGCGATTCAGGAATTGTTGAATTTACGTGCAGCGACATCTGTTGATAACCAACTAAATAGAAATAATTGTAAATCATCTTTTATAGTATGATCTGAAAATTGTGTTCGAAATATTAAAAAAAAAATCGGTTTCCTGTAAAGTCGGTTTACTGACGATAGTTAAACGTGACAACGTCATAAGAAAATACTGATGGAATGGTTTCATTTTTCAATTATCGCAATTATCGTTGCTATAAACAATTGACACCACATTCACTTTTCAATGAACTTCATACTTGACGAAAACATGTAAATGTATTATTGTATAGCAGCTGTCCACGCGGATGCATCGCTCACTCAAGTAGGAGAGAGACAGATGTCGAACGCTGCCGAACGCGGAGGCCGATTGTGCCTCTTTGTCGCTCGTTGCGCGCTCTCGCTTGCACTTCAAGCCTTAAATGGAACGCCTCAGAGCGAGGTAACGCCGCAAGAGTCATGTTTTTTTGTGCGTGCAGCCGGCTCCATCGAATTATAAGACGTTGTCACGTTAAAAATTTTTTTAATTGTATACCGAGAAAAAAAAACTCCAGTTTTTTGTCTTGATATTTTTTCCTAATTTTAAACTTTAAATGGCTCTGCTGAATAGTTGCAAAAATATCGCTAAAACCAATAGATAACCTTTCACCCCTCGATATATAAAGCTTATGTATAGGACATGTCTGTATATCGACGCTTGAGAGGCAAACGTGACTAAGCGACAATGCGTGAACTTTACAGTAGACTAATTTAAAGTTGAAATACCTGAAAACAAAATTTATTTTAACGAATCTAGCTAGTAGCTGTAGGATTGAAATTATTTTAATAGACCTAGAAATATATATTTTTTGCGCATCGAATATGGTTATTGCCTATCATTTATGTACAAAGCAGTTATTGTCGCTTAGTCACGTTTGCCTTTCAAGCGTCGATATATATATTATATACTATATCTACTGTCGTCTATTCCCCACATTAACTACTAATGACTCTATGTTACTAACCTCGTTCGATTGAGTCCAGTTCTCTTGGTCTCCCCTTCGTTATCCTCACCATCGCTCTGACCGGATTCGGTTAGTTTCCTGGCTTCGTTCTTCTCGCGCTGGGCGTCATCTAAGTTATGTATGCCGACCAGGAGGGAGTAGTCCATGATCTATGATCCAAAATTACCATTACTCACCAACGAATACGAATTATAAAAAAAAAACTACTCAACCTAATCTATACTAGTATATAAATCTACAGTGGTTTTTACGGATGTTCCGTTATAACTACTGAACCGTGCATCCGATTGACTTGAAACTTGGTATCCATGTAGAAAATACATGTACTTAATGGATAGGCTAATATTTATATGAGTGTTGGACTCCCTACACCAGTTGCGGGGGCGTTCATGATGAGAATCTTTGTGGGGGTGAGAGATAATAATGTTAATTTTAAATGCCCAGCGAAGCGAACGGATACAGCTGGTTACTTACTAAAGCTATCTCTGTAAGGCATTGGCATTGGTCATAGCTAAGGTAAGCTATTATTGAAACTATAGTCGTGACATCTGTTATTCAAGTTGGTATCGAGATATGTAATAGTTTAAAGATTGCCCCCATATGACGTCACACGTGGTGTAAACAAAGTCTGCGCGTCAAAATCCCCATTATCGCATTTGAAACTTATTAACAACGATATATCTTACTGTTGGTAGGACGTCTTATGAGTCCACACGAGAAGGTAGCCCCCACCCTATTTCTGCCGTTAAGCAGTAACGCGTTTTGGTTTGAAGGTTGGAGCATCAGTTATACTATTAACACTGATAGGAACTTATGTTTCCAGTTGGGCGGCGGCATTGACATGAGAAACGAAGCGAAAGCGCGCCATCTAGTGGATGCGAGCCGCAACCACTCGTCAAACATCGGCTCACTTCGGAAGAGTGAAGACGTCTCAGAACTGTCATATTGTTTTTTTTTAAGGGATTTAATGGTGGTCATTTACGGAGATTTTTTCAGTGAACCTTTTGGAGGATCCTGTGAAGTGACTTTCAGCGGCTTTATTTCATTTTCCCACATTTGTGCACTTTCACAGATACTAAACAGTTAATAAGCCACTTATTACACATTTAAACCTGAAGAAACACTAAATAGACAAAATAAAACAAAACACACAACTTCACTCCTCGCGTTCCCGCCAAAAAGTCTGTCATCTTGATTCGTAAAGCTCAATCTCTTTGCACGACTACCCACTATGTCAAGAAATAATAAAGATATCGACCCATTCCGCGACATATACTTATAAATGTACCTTGAAGCTCTCCAATACACGACAATCACGCTGCATCGTTTTTATCAAAGCCGTGTACGTGTCCGCTTCCAGAAATATCCCCTCGTTGTGATGCTCCATGAAGTCGAGATCCTTGTAGGTCGGTGAGGTTTTCTGTCGTTCCGTTTTGCTTGCCTGTGTGAAGGTTTAAAATAATTAAAGTTATTAAAAAAAAAAAGGGTTGTCACTTGTCTGTAAAGTTCGTTTACGGACGATAGTTTTAATTGATGACGTCAGTAGCAGTACTATACTGCTAGCTCTGACGTCACGCGAGAAGAGTTATGTATGTGTCATAAGCCAACGCTTGGGCCGATTGTGCCTCTCTATCGCTTGTACCGCGCTCTCGCTTTCACGTGACACTTTTTGTCAGGTGCGTGCAACAGATTTTGCTGTGCTTCGTGATGGCCGTGCTTCGCAGAATCTACCACCGGATCGGAAACGCGACCCACTGAGAAGATCAGGCGAGAAATTCAGTGGGCTGTGTCTGAGGGTTAATTTACTCGTCGAGCCCTTCGTCGCAAGCGACGGGTTCGACGGGACTACGATGACCGATGTTCATCGATTTAGAAGACGTTAACACGTAAAACTTTTATCTTTATCTTTATCTTTATCTTTAACACGTAAAAAGTAAACAAAAAATTTGTATGCTTTAAATTAATATAAATATTATTTTTTGAGTTAAATACACCTACACACACAGACATTCAACGGTTTTTCTTGTATATCATCACACGTGTCCTCATACCGGAAACACTGAACTTATCTATACACATATATGCATATACTATTTATCTTTGATAAATATGCTGATGATTCTCTCCCAAAACGCGTACTTTTTAGTAAATTAGTCCGCGCAATTTTTGAGGGTAAAACGGGGTACAAAGTTTTTGCTTCGCGTATTAATATATAAATTCCGATGGTGTGTTGTTATCTACATTTGGCTTTTTTGGTTGACAAGGTTGCCTACCACTGCCCTTAGCGTTGTTACAGGGTCATTGAAAGTGTCGAGACAAGCTGCGACCACACCTTCAGCGCCTTAGCTAAAAGCCACCTCTGACTTTCATCACCGGTTCATACATTGACGTCACACATTCAATTTTTTTTCCTACCGAAGCTGAGAGCCTTGAGAGGCTATTTCAGCGTAACCTTAACTAGTAGATGAGCTCGCGGGTCTCAAACCTGACGACGCGGCTAACACGAGCCCGCAAGAGCAGTGCTTCGCAGAATCTACCACCGGATCGGAAACGCGACCCACCGAGAAGATCCGGCGAGAAACTCAGTGGGCTGTGTCTGAGGGCTAACGCATTCAACATACCTTACGTTTGTACGTGGACCCCTTGAGGTCGTATTTCTGGTGCATTTTGATCGACGAAGGCAACAGATTGTTCATGGCGACCAGACGCACGTTTTTGCTGTTACACTGATAGCAATAGAGGCCGAAGAACTTTGGTAATAACGTGCGGGGGTTCTGAAAGGTAAATGTGAATATTTTTACTAGAGGTAATCGTTGGGACGAGGCATTGAATATGGGTAAGTACTGAAATCCTGCCTCTTCCTGCAATAAACCAGTCATGCGTTCAGGCTTGAAGAGATACAGCCGTTTTGTAATATAATTGAAGCATAAATGCAATCCCTTTCCTCAATCCACCCATCTAAGCAATAAAAAAAAAAACAAAAAAAAACATGACTTTCCCTGACCCTCTTCAAAACGTCGGATTAAGTCGAAATTTGGCATACTTATTAAGGACCGATGACAATTCAATATTAATATTAAAAAAAAAATTAAAGAAAATTGAAAACATTGAAATTCAACAAAAAATGGAAAAATAAATAATACTTTAAAAAACTAAACAAATACGCTTTTATATAAAATCCAACAAAAAAATAGAAAATAAATTTTAATAAATTTGAATTAAAAATAGTGTAAGGAAAAATGATTTTATTGTAAAAAAAGCGTGGGGTGTATGGTATCAGTAGTTATAAATATTTTATGAACAGATATATGAGTAGAAAGGCTATTTTGATAATATCGAAATCGATAATATTGAAAATTGATTTTTTTTGTTGTATTTTCTATAAAAGCGTAATTTGTTAGTTTCTTTTTAAACTTTTATTTTTAATAATTAATATGAATTCTTTCCTTGCCTGATCGAGGTTCAAGTAGTATCCAGGCAGTAGTTTCTGCAGAAACTCCCCCTCCTTGTGCTGTACCGTCTTTATGATGAACTCATCGTCGTTCGTCAGGTAGAAGATGCTGCCTGAAGCGCCAGGGTTGCTGAGCTCGCGGAGTGGTGCGCTGCACATTGACATCTACGAAAACAAAAGTTATTTAACTTATTTTTATTTTACGAAAACGAGCTTCCATTTTTCTTTCCTACCTATGCTGATAACCTTGAGAGGCTAGATCAGCGTTACCTTGGCGTGTAGGTGAGCTCATACCGGAAGTGTTGCTAACAAGAGCAGTGCTTCACAGAATCTACCACCGGATCGGAGACGCGGCCCACTGAGAAGATCCGACGAGAAACTCAGTGGACTGTGTCTATGAGTTAGTTTCATCGCCAAACCCTTAGTTGCAAGCGACAGGTTTAACGAGAACGGTGACCGGTGCTTGAGGTACCTAAAATCACCGTTAATTGATCGGGAGGATCCGTAATGACGTCTATCGGGCTTTCCCTAGTGTTTTTTTTTTATTGCTTAGGTGGGTGGACGAGTTCACAGCACACCTGGTGTTCAGTGGTTATTGGAGCCCATAGACATCTACAACGTAAATGCCGCCACCCACCTTGAGATATAAGTTCTAAAGTCTCAAGTATAGTTACAACGGCTGCCCCACCCTTCAAACCGAAACGCATTACTGCTTCACAGCCGAAATAGGCAGGGCGGTGGTACCTACCCGCGCGGACTCTCAAGAGGTCCTACCACCAGTAATTACACAAATTATAATTTTGCGGGTTTGATTTTTATTACACGATGTTATTCCTTCACCGTGGAAGTCAATCGTGAACATTTGTTGAGTACGTATTTCATTAGAAAAATTGGTACACACCGACGGGATTCGAACACCGTTGCATCGCTCAAACACGAATGCACCGGACGTCTTATCTTTTAGGCCACGACGACTTCTAACGACTACGTTTCTTTAAGTGTTTTCGACTTGGTGCTCTTCACTAAAATATGTTTTAAAAAAAAACTCACCAAAAAATCGTCCGGCTGTATCCCGAACAAATCTCTGAAGTAACGGAACGCGATCGGCGCGTACGTTTTGAATTTGAACTCGGAATAGTGATGGGCGGGCGTGTGGTTCGATCCCTCGTGGGGGAAATTCGTCGTCTCGACGGTCATGAAGTCCTGCATGAGTAGATCGCGTTCGGGCTTCGACGCTAGGCCTCCTATAGCGTGCTGGATGCCTGGAACACAGAAGAAGCATTTTCAAAATTGACACCCCAATGGAAGTTTTTCTAGAGATTTCTAGATTTACATTCGTCGAGACATACCCCTTTGATTATTTGACTTTAGATTGACTTTTTATATCCTACCTAAGCTGATGGTCTTGAGAGAACATATTCGCGTCAGCGGACAAACACGGTGTAGGAATAACATCGTTTAATAAAAATCAAGTCCTCAAAATTATAATTTACTTATTTACTCGTGGTAGGGCGTCTTATGAGTCCGCACGGATAGCTACCACAACCCTGCCTGATTCTGCGGTGAAGCAGTGCCGATAAAGTAGGAAATTTAAATAGTAGACACCATACCTACTCTACGTACCTACCACCTTACTTCATACTAGCGACCCGCCCTCGCTTCGTTTCGGAAACATTAAAACACACATGAAACCAAAAAAAAAAAAAAATTAAAAAAAGTAGCCTATGTTCATCAGGGACAATGTCGGCTTCTAATGGAAAAAGAATTTTTCAAATCGGTCCAGTAGTTTCGGAGACTATTCGAAACAAACAAACAAACAAATCTTTCCTCTTTATAATATTAGTATAGATAATATTAGTATAGAAGTATAGACAAGTGCACAGGAAGCTAGTTCGTCACTTGTCGACTTCATAAAAAATTAAAAACATAGGTTCGACTACATTTTTGCGCGACACGAACCGTTCTATTTGTAAACTTAGTTATCTTATCGAGCACATTCACAGAAAACATGAAAGTAATTAATTTCCCGCGTAATTAGTAACCGCCTAACCGCCTAACAATTTTTTCTAAGCAAGCTATGTTGTTTTACATACGAATGCTCGCAGAAGCCGGCTTTTAGGACACGCAACTGGGTTGTTAATGATACTAGTTGGTCCCACGGTAGTCGAAATTCGACTATCATTAATTGAAATTATAAGTTTGTACACTATTATGACTCTATTGTCAAAGACTATTATTATTATTATTTTTTTTATTGCTTAGATAGGTGGACGAGCTCACAGCCCACCTGATGTTAAGTGGTTACTGGAGCCCATGGACATCTACAACGTAAATGCGCCACCCACCTTGAGATATAAGTTCTAAGATCTCAGTATAGTTACAACGGCTACCCCACCCTTCGAACCGAAACGCATTACTGCTTCACGGCAGAAATAGGCAGGGCGGTGGTACCTACCCGCGCGGACTCACAAGAGGTCCTACCACCAGTTATTTTTATATATTTTTATATTTATATAGTTATATTATACTCCTATAATCACAGATTTCGCTAAGACTACACTTTAGGTAAATATTAATAAATACAAACAATATTTAACCTATTTTCAATTTGAACACAGACTATGAGTAATAAGAAAAGTTTGACAATAAACAAATAGTATGTATGCGTGTGTGCGTCAAATACGTGTGTAATGTGTGGGTAGTGTGTGTAATATTTTAATTTATTGATTTCATGTATTTTTCATGCATAATTAAAAAAAATATTAACATTCTGCACTCCTTCTCTATATTCTCTATAAGCGTGGAAAATTTCATACTCCTCCGTCCGCGCAATTTTCGTAAAAAGGGATACAAAGTTTTTACTTTTCGTATTAATATATAGATAATGGATAATGTCAATATAATTAATAATAATAATAATAATAATTTATTTATTTCTCTCTTAAAGGTACAAGGTACATACAAATTGAAATTATAATTTATTTTGTAAGCCTTTGAAAGAGCTGAAGTCTGTACTAGGTTCAAAGACCTGTATTACTGATCTCCAGGCTCCCTCCTTCTTAAGATAGATTAGGTTAGGTTAAGTCGTGAACAGATGCTGCGGACTAGTGTTGAGAGATCATTAGGTATTATATTTTAAGAAGGTCATTTTACGTGTGTGTGCGTGTGTGAATGTGTGTGTATTTGGGTTGTGTGTGTGTGTGTGTGTGTGTGTGTGTGTGAGTGTGTTGTGTGTGTGTGTGATGAGTGTGTGTATATGTGGGCGTGTGCGCGCATGCATGTTGTATTGTGTATGTGTGAGTATCTGCATCTATGCGTGTTTATTATTACTATTACATAGGTATAAATAATTATTTGCTTAATTGGGCTCGAAAACAAAAAGCAGATTACTTCACAGTCTGGAGTAAATTCTCTGTTTGCTCGTAGTCTAGGTCGTGAAGCTAATTTGTTAGTGCATGTTTGCATTGGGTCTGTGTCATGGGGTATATATTGATCAGCTTATTGATTTTATTGTATATGAAGCTACTTAGGAAGCCATAAAAGCGTTGAGCTAACGATGTAGAAACAAGTGTTGTGGGACGCACACCATGCCCGCGCCGCTGACTTACGAGCAATGTCGGATCGTATGGAGTTTTCGAGTGNCGGACTAGTGTTGAGAGATCATTAGGTGTTATATTTTAAGAAGGTCATTTTACGTGTGTGTGCGTGTGTGAATGTGTGTGTGTGTGTGTGTGTGTATGTATGTGTATGTGTGTGTGCGTGTGTGTGTATGTGTGTGTGTGTGTGTATGTGGGCGTGTGCGCGCATGCATGTTGTATTGTGTATGTGTGAGTATCTGCATCTATGCGTGTTTATTATTACTATTACATAGGTATAAATAATTATTTGCTTAATTGGGCTCGAAAACAAAAAGCAGATTACTTCACAGTCTGGAGTAAATTCTCTGTTTGCTCGTAGTCTAGGTCGTGAAGCCAATTTGTTAGTGCATGTTTGCATTGGGTCTGTGTCATGGGGTATATATTGATCAGCTTATTGATTTTATTGTATATGAAGCTACTTAGGAAGCCATAAAAGCGTTGAGCTAACGATGTAGAAATAAGTGTTGTGGGACGCACACCATGCCCGCGCCGCTGACTTACGAGCAATGTCGGATCGTATGGAGTTTTCGAGTGTGTAGTCATAATAAAATTAAGAATAAATAATTTACGGACAGAAAGGACTTTACAGGTTTTGTAAAGATCATTTGTAGGAAACCTACAAGGGAGCCGCCATCCAACTTTTAAAATACATCTCTAGGGCACGTTCAAGTTTTAAAAAGTGTGTTTTGGAAGACCCGCCCCATGCCACTATGCAGTACTGAGTGACTGATCGACAGAGCGCTAAATAAACGAGTGTAAGTACGTTCCTGTCGGTAACATGACGCAGATTTTTAAAAATGTAAGTGAGTTTGCGTAATCTGGACGACAGAACGTCAATATGGGAATGAAAGGATAGTAGGTCATCGATCTGTATACCCAGATACCTTTTTTTTTCGGGTAGAGGGCCGAACCTCCTACGAGGTCCCCGCGCAAAAGGGGCGCGCGGGGTATGTGAGACTCTACGATCTGCATGGTGTTGTGAGCAGACCGCGGGCCCAAGGATTTTAGGGCCCACCCACTAAACGACTCCCCTGTACTCTTACACCCGACGTCCGATCCCCTCCGAGGTCAGAACCCTAGATACCTAATGCAATTTGTCCTGGCAAGGGAGGGGCAACCGCAGGCAGTTTGTTCCAAGAGCGTTACAGGAGTGGGCTATAAGTGAAAAAGGCGAAGATGATATTTTACCACGCGTAGACAGGGAAAAAGTGACGTACTTAGTTTTATCCACGTTCAGTGTCAGTAGATTTTTAGACAGCCAGTCAGTTACGGTGTTCAGGCCACATTGAGCAAAACTAAAAGCTGCCTCCCAAGAACTGCCATGAAATACGNATGTATCTTTTATGCATTATTTAAAAAAAATATTAGCATTGCGCACTTCTTTTCTATATTCTCTATAAGTGTGGAAAATTTCATACTCCTCCGTCCGCGCAATTTTCGTAAAAAGGGATACAGAGTTTTTGCTTCACGTATTAATATATAGATGACTTAGAACTCCACGTTTGTTTCAGGTACATTCATATATAGTTTGCTGAATGTAAATTAACAAGACGAAAAATAAATTGGAGCCAGCAAGCTGTAAGCCAGTAAGGTGATATTGATTACATGAAAGATTAAATTGAAATATTTTTGAACACAACATTAGTCATTGGGTTTCTCTACCATAAAGAGATGACCACAACAACCATTTGCTTGGGGCCTGTTGAAACGGAAATTAAATGGAAGTACTTGCTATCATAATGCCTAGGTGTATTCTGCCAATGTGGCCAAAGTATTCCAAAGTCGTGGCTTAAAGGATAAGACGTCCGGTGTATTCGTATCTAGCGATGCACCGGTGTTCGAATCCGGCAGGCGGGTACCAATTTTTCTAATGAAATACGTACTCAACAAATATGCACGATTGACTTCCACGGTGAAGGAATAACATCGTGTGATAAAAATCAAACCCACAAAATTATAATTTGCGTAATTACCGGTAGTAAGCCCTGTTGTGAGTCCGCACGGGTAGGAATCACAACCCTGCCTATTTCTACCGTAAAGCAGTAATTCGTTTTGGTTTGAAGGGTGGGTTAGCCGTTGTAACTATACTGAGAACTTAGAACTTATATCTCAAGGTGGGTGGCGCGTTTACGTTGTAGATGTCTATGGGCTCCAGTAACCACTTAACACCAGGTGGGCTGTGAACTCGTCCACCATCTAAGCAATAAAAAAAATTGAAAAAAAAGGCAGATGGTAGAAAGCCTCGTCCTTATCTGTAGTTCTTAGAGGATCGACACGATGGTGCGACGTGCTGTCCAGGGATTCCTAGCATCTTTCGCCAGCATCACATCTTAAATGAATCAATTCGGTCGCAATCGACTTTATTCAGCTCCAGGTCTCTGCACCGTATACGCATCTAATTAATGAAAAAAATTGGCAACAAGCGAACCACTCCTCAAAACGATTAACCAATAGACTTCCTTGACATAAATGTTTATCTGATTCATATCCATAAAACTAAGCTAGGAATACATACATACTTTTTATCATAGTAAAATTATGTAATATGAGCCTTAGCGGTACAAAACTCAATTTCCCACTGTCAACGCCTTGTGCAGATGACACAGTCGTGTGAAAGAATAGCTTTACCGCGTCAAGTTATCTTTATAATATCCTATTGGAATCCGGTTCGGCTCCGTAGTGACTGTTTTTATTTGTAACACAAACAAAACATACCTTTTTTTATTGCTTAGGTGGGTGGACGAGCTCACAGCCCACCTGGTGTTTAGTGGTTACTGGATCCCATAGACATCTACAACGTAAATGCGCCACCCACCTTGAGATATAAGTTCTATGATCTCAGTATAGTTACAAGGGCTGCCCTACCCTTCAGACCGAAACGCATTACTGAGTCACAGCAGAAATAGGCAGGGCGGTGGTACCTACCCGTGCGGACTCAGAAGAGGTCCTACCACCAGTAAACCTTTACAATGATTACGAAGAAATATATTTCAAACAAATCAGTCGACATGTTCTCAATTGATTCTCCGTCATGTGGGCATTTATTCATTATTAGATTTTTTTGTTTCTTTAAATAAGATAATATTGTTTGTATGTTTAAACCAGAAAATATTATTCGAAATTAACTGATAACTAACTACATACGAATTAATAGTTTTAATTTTTCCAATTAGTTAACTATGTCTGAAGTCTACAAATCGATTTGCATTTGGAACGTTGAAACGCTATTCTTCTTCTTCTTAGTCGAATGCTTCATTGATGAAGGTCGTGTCCTTAAAAGCCCTTCGTGGCTCTTTGTACCCTCAGCTTCCATTTGCTTCGGTTTTCGGCTTCTCTCAGGGCGTCCGCAACAGAGAGTCCAGTGACCGCAGTTATCTGATCCGACCAACGGTTTGGTGGCCGGCCGGCGGGTTTTTTCCCTTCCACCTCGCCCACCACAAAACGCTCTAGCCTTTCCAAATTACTCAGGACTTTGCTGACTCATACAAAATGTTTTCGTGATAAAACTATATCGGGATTTTAGCCTGTTTTAAATGCTACCATATAATTCTTGAGTAGAACACCGCACACTGCGTACAACTCAGCGGGTGCTGTTTACGGCTTCCGAACTGCGAAGTAAATAAATACGCTTTTCTTGTTCCTTCTCCAAGTAGTTTAGTTTGTTTTGCTATTTATGACTGTTATATTGAAATCAGTATACTCGTAAACAATTTAATTAAGTTGGTACATTTATTTTAGTTTATTGAGTCAACCAAAAGATTGTTTAGGCGTCGTTTTTAATTTTGCGGCCAAAAAAGTAACGATTTCATGAATTTAAACTTTCTCTAATTTTCCATTTTTTTTGTATTTAGGCGTGTTCAATATAAAAATACTTCATCACAATCAAGTAAATCACTCATTTATTGATAATATTATATAACATTCATTTATATTTTTCATTTTACGCATTTGATAACGCCAACACGGATGACAATTCAAATAGGCACTTTTTTTAAAAGCTTAGAAATCGTACTTCTTTTGTTTTTAAGAATGTTCTAATATCCAGTTAGTTTTCCATTATTATTGTATTATATACTGATTAAATAAAATTGTCGAATTTCAACACGCATTACTGAAAAAATAGCAAACAAGTTAGAATTTGAATTTCGGACCAGTGATACGGATGAGATTTGAGGTAATTTTTAATGTATAACTCCTAATTTAACAGTTTTTACGAATATATAGTTATAGAGGACCAAGTGCCTGTTATCATGACAATAAATTTACTGTACTTATAATTACGGTAACATTAAGGTTATGAGAATTAATTTAAGTAACTCGCTTTTGGCCCCAAATTTGGAAACGACCGTCAGGTCTTTTTTTTAACATGTAGAATACAACACACGCCAAATTACTTTGGTTACGTCGCTGTAAAAAGAAAATAATTGAATTTTAAAATTTGTGATATAGACATGAAAAATCTTATTTTTTATTGCGGGTCGGGCGTGTTATGAGTCTGCATGGCCAGGTATCAACATCCTGCTTGTTTCTGCCCGTGTGTAATGCGTTTTGGTTTGAAGAACGGGGCAGCCGTTGTACTGTAAAACGGAGACTTAGAACACATTTCTCAAGGTGGGTGGTGGCATTTACGCTCTAAGCAATAAAAAAGCGTGTAAAACATTCAGAAATAGACTTAAAGCTTTGATTTTATTATTAGAATCAGGTCTTTGATTTTTTTTTTCATTAGTATAAATTGGTAACCAAGAAAAGGAAATAATCGTAATAGTTTGAAATCTGTAGGCGGAAATGGTGTTTAATCGTTATTTTCTGTACCATTTTACTACTTTATTCGATTAGGCCTTTACAGGCGCATTTAAATCCCCAGAACTCTTTAGCCCTATAATATTAGTATAGATTAAAATCAAATGACGTAAAGGGCAAATTTATTTAAAATTAAATACCTGTAATGAATAATCTATTTGGATAAGGATTAATATTATATTTATAAAAACACCTTCACAAATAATGCTTTATTTTAGAACAAATTTGGTAAACACAAAAAGTGAGTAGTGAGCCAACCTTAAAATTTAGACATATGCTGTCGCGGACTTTTTTTAGACTTTTTAAAGGGGAACAATTCTGTCATATATTATTTTAGTGAAACTTTAACCGTTTCCGCAGTGCACGCAGCGGAAGCTCTCAAAAGAGAAAAAAAAAACTCCGATTTTGAAACATTATTTATTGGTGCTCCGCTTGTATTGGTCTTAGCGTGATGTTAGTATAGCCTTCCTCAATAAATGGGCTATTTAACACTGAAAGAATTTTTCAAATCGGAACAGTAGCCCCTGAGATTAGCGCGTTCAACCAAACAAACAAACTCATAAGATTTATACTATTAGTATAGATATTATGTAGTAGTAATATTAGTGCTGGAGTCATGGTCCAGGCGGCTGGCTGATCCTTCGGCCGGTCGTAGGACCGTCGAGGCGATTCGCCCGGTCCTTGTGGATTGGGTGAATCGTGACAGAGGACGCCTCACTTTCCGGCTCACGCAGGTGCTCACTGAGCATGGTTGCTTCGGTGAGCTCCTGCACCGATCGGAGCCGAGCCGACGGCAGAGTGCCACCATTGTGGTTGCGACTTGGACACTGCGGAGCATACGGCCCGGCATGGAAGGGGTGGCGCCGTGTCCTCGTCGCAAAAATAGGAAACGACTTGTCGTTGCCGATTGTTGTGGCATCGATGCTCGGCGACGACGAGTCGTGGAAGGCGATGTTCGACTTCTGCGTGTGCACCATCTCGCAGAAGGAGGCAGCGGGGTGCGTGAGAGACGCGCAAGCCAGCCGCCGTCGAGCGGGGGCCAGGGAGGCGGATCTCGCCCAAGTTCTGGCCCTCTAAGAGTTTCGGGTCCCCCTCATATGTCGGTCTGGGGACCGGCGAGGGGGGCCTAAGAAGACGACGTGCAAGCTGCTCTGCATGCGTTTTACGCAAGAGCATCCGTGTGATGGAAGACCGGCTATCCTCGACCCACGCTGGTTCTGGTCCAGCGGGGTATTCCGTAGGATACCTCACTCTAACCGGCGCCATCTAGGCGGGCTTCGGATAGCCTGCCGACCGAGAGGGCTGGCGTCCCGAGGGGGAGGGTGATGGGAGAGATGTGCTCCGCACTAAACGCTTCACTTTCCCCCCTCTGCCTCTTCATGAGTTCTGTCTCATGCGAGGTTTGGACGTTGGTTGTTGAGCGACAGGAGGTTTTAGTCAGTTCGACTCTGACATGCCCCGCCCTCCACCCCCAGTGGAGGGCGGAAGTCCGGGGATTTCCTCATGACCAAAAAAAAAAATCCTCCAAAAAGTCCACTGAGATCTTAATAAATGACCACCATTTTACTGAGATTATATTTCATCCCAGTTGATTAATGTCTCAAATTAATCATCTTCATTTCATTTCACTCCATAATATAAATTAAAATAAGATATGACTTAAAGGTCTCAGTTACCAGGTCATAAAATTCATTACAAATGTAGGAATAATTCCAGCGCACCCTGGCGGCCGTAGATTACCATGTATTCTCGAAATTTATAGTCTGTGGCATGTCACCTTTTACATCGAAAAAAAGTAAGGATCGAAATTTTTGAGCGAGCTATAGTTTGTGGTGATAAAATTAATAATTTCAAGTAGATTAATTGTTGTAATTGATATAACTAGTTAATATCAGTAAAATAAAGTTGTGAGTGATTGATATAATGTACAATTTAGGAACCAGAAGTACCGTAGAATTAAATAAAATTCCGCAACCTCAAAAAACCGTTCTGCTTACAGTAAACACAGTCGGTAGTCTGGCGCTCCGTTTACAACAGGATTTTTGAACGGAACTTGGCGCCAGATTCTACCGAATCTGTGGATTTGTCTGAATTTGTGTTCTCACTCACTCATATTATTTGTTGACACCACTTCCTTGTAGTTTTGGTCGCCTGGTACTTTATGATTTTATGCACTTTATTTTACGGAGTAAGAATTTAAATTAACATTTAAATAAAATCGTGACACGTCCGTAACATACCACATCCAAAGGAGGTGTGCATCCAAAGTGCGGCAGAATAAAAACATCACAAAACAGCCACAATTGATAGGGAAATTTTTGATAAAACGTTACGAATCACAACAGTACGTAGAAAAGATAAAAACGGAAAACAGAAAATAAATAGTTTTTTTTTTTGTATTCAAATAAAAATATATAAGATTTATGTTGTTTGATTTTGTCTACCGTAATTATTATAACTAGTGGTCCCGTAGTAGTCGAAATTCGGCTTTAATGAACTGAAATTTTATGTTTAAACATTGTTATGATTCTATTGTCAAATACTATTATACTTATACTAGCTGACCCGGCAAACATTGTTTTGCCATATATAAGATTTCTAGGGAATTTCTAGTGTAGAAAAAAAAACTAACTTATTGTAGGTGTGTAAGGATGTGGTAAATAAGTGAAGGAGGTATGTAGTGCTGTGAACGATGAGGGAATATATAATAAAAATAACAAAACCTCATTCAACCACATAATACCTCATTATAACGAAAAAAAATGTCCAAATAAAAAAAAAATATGTTAGGGGTGGACAACCCTAATCACTTAGGGGTATTAAAAATAGATAGTAGCCGATTCTCAGGCTTACTGAATATGCATAAAAAAATTCATGAGAATCGGTCAAGCGGTTTCGGAGGAGTATGGGAACGAACATTGTGACACGAGAATTTTATATATTAGATAATATAATCACAGATTTCGCCAAAACTACACTATACATAAATAATAATAAAGACAAACAATATTCGTCTATTCTCAATTTGACCATAGACTTTAAGCACTAATAAGTTGGACAATTGACAATAAACAAAGAGTATATTTATATATATATGTGTTGTGTCAAATACATGGTAGTGGGTGTAATGTTTTCCTCCACTCCTTCTTTATATTCTCTATAAGTGTGGGAAATTTCATACTCCTCCGTCCGCGCAATTTTCGTAAAAAGGGGACAAAGTTTTTGCTTCACGTATTAATATATAGATATGTTATTGATATTATTATTAATCCATACATTTATTCAGTGCATATTTACTAAATCAATTCTGGCCATATCTGTACCTCCATAACCTAGAAACTCGGGTTAGTGAGAAACCTTCAGAAGCGAGACAGAGATTGGAGGTTTTTTTATAGCCCTTGAAGGCAGACGATCATATAGCCCACCTGATGGTGAGTGGTTATCGTCGCCCATGGACTTCACCGATGCCATCCCAAACGCGCACTCCTCTGCTTCTCTGTCACAGGTGCCACTTTCAGACTCCCTCTAACATATTCATTCCGTATTCTATCCATTCTCGTTACTCCACACATCCATAGCAACACATCTCTGCTGCATGCAATCGTAAAAGTAGCATCTTACATTATAAGAAATCCCAACTAGAAAAAAAGAAATCTTTGATATCCGACTCATATATTTAATTACGAGACTCTTATAAGCAGTACGTCACGAAGCCACCATGATTCTTCTTCTTCGTCGCTTTCTTCATTGCTGAAGGTCGTGTCCCTGAAACTCGACCGTTGCCTGTCTCGTGAGCTGTTTCCATCTCGTCCGGTCCTCAGCTGCTCGAATGGCGTTGCGACTGGCAACCCAGTTAGAGCGGTTACTTGATCACACCAACGGCTAGGTAATCGGCCGCGGGGTCTCTTTCCTTCTACTTTGCCCGTCACAATCACTTTGTCCAAGTTATCTGACTGTCGGCGGGCAATATGACCGAAGTAGCTGAGGATCCTCTGGTAACAGATTGTTGAGAGCCTGACTCGGATGCGAAGCTNAGGTACCACCACCCCGCCTATTTCTGCCGTGAAGCAGTAATGCGTTTCGGTTTGAAGGGTGGGGTAGCCGTTGTAACTATACTGAGACCTTAGAACTTATATCTCAAGGTGGGTGGCGCATTTACATTGTAGATGTCTATGGGCTCCAGTAACCACTTAACACCAGGTGGGCTGTGAGCTCGTCCACCCATCTAAGCAATAAAAAAAAAGAGACTCTTATAAGCAGTACGTCACGAAGCCACCATGATAAGGGACATAAAACACACCATCAAACGATCGTGGAAACTCTAATGACCTTCACGCGCTTTCAATGTTTTCCTGTTCACATAAAACTATTTGTTTGTTTATCCATATACGGGAATCTACGTACCTACCACACATCGAGGGGAGAAATGATATTTGATTAAACATTTTGACATTTTTGAAACTTTACAACGGAGTCAATTAGAGGATAAAATTGGAAAAAAAAAATTACAACAAAAGAAACTTCTTCAGCTATTTGGTTGGAGTTAAAGTTAATTGATGTTGACATTTTTGAAACTTTACAACGGAGTCAATTAGAGGATAAAATTTGGAAAAAAAAAATTACAACAAAAGAAACTTCTTCCGCTATTTCAATGGAGTTAAAGTTAATTGATGTTCAATTAAAACTAATACCAAATTAAACGGATCTTTAATTACAAAAATAAATGTCGCGTATTATTATTATTTATTTTTTTATTGCCTTTGTAGGCAGACGAACGAGCATACGGCCCACCTGATGGTGAGTGGTTACCGTCGCCCATGGACTTCAGCAATGCCAAGGGCAGAGCCAAGCCGCTGCCTACCGCATTAAGCAAAATGTCGCTTAAACGACTATAGATAGCCTTGCACTCCTCGATATGATCTAATTAAAAATAATAATTTAATTAATCCTAAACTACTATCATGCGAATGGACCGACAAAGTCATTTTTTTTCCCTATCTATTCTAGTAACCTCAAGGGGTTATTCTAGATTCACCGAACTAGTAGGTGAGCTCACGGGGCTCAATCCTTCTAAGACTAACTCTAGCAAGAGCAGTGCTTCGCAGAATCTACCATCGGATCGAAAACGCGACCCATTGAGAAGTACCCGACGAGAAACTCAGAGGGCTGTGTCTGTGGGTTAATTTACTCGCCGAGCCCTTCGTCGCAAGCGACGGGTTCGACGAGAACGATGACCGGAGCTTGAGGTACCTAAAAGCACCGTTAGTGGATCGGGAGGATCCGAAATGACGCGACAAAGTCAAGTTGGCGGTTATTTGCACGAGCGTCCCAGGCTCATCACTAACCGAGAGAAGTGGTGATTGCTCTTGAGGCTCATAGCATCTGCCCACAGCAAATGATACTGACAGACGACCACGACAGCTCAAACAAGATTGATACGACAAAGACTATAATATAATACTTCTAACAGTAATTCAAATCGAAATCTATATATTAATACGTGAAGCAAAAACTTTGTATCCCTTTTTACGAAAATTGCGTGGACGGAGGAATATGAAATTTTCTACACTTATAGAGAATATAGAGAAGAAGTGCACAATGTTAATATTTTTTTTAAATAATGCAAAAAAGATACATTAAATCAATAAAGAAAACATTACACACACTACATACCATGTATTTGACGCACACACACATGCATACTATTTATTGGCAAACTTTTGTTCTTGACGCCTGTTGTCAAATTGAGAATAGATTAAATATTGTTTGTCTTTGTTAATATTTTTATAGAGTAGCCTTGGCGAAATTTGTGTTTATCTTAATATATATAAATCTCGTGTCACAATGTTTGTCCTCAATGGACTCCTAAACCACTTAACCGATTATAATAAAATTCGCACACCATGTGCAGTTCGATCCAACTTGAGAGATAGGATAGTTTAAATCTCAAATTATAGTCGCAATTTTAATTTATTGCTAATTATTTGTCTGTTATTATTTGACAGTCACAATTATCTGTTAACTCCAAATGATTCTAACAGATGTCGATACCTTTCGACTGGGTTGAGTAAGTAATCAATAGATGGCGCTGCTATGGTAAATCTACGAACGTGTCATATAAGCTACATTTTAACAGCATAATTACCACGTGTTGTTGACGCTATAAAATTAATTAAATTTATTTTGTAGTGAACGAAATACAGTATAATTCAATTATTTGTAGTTGTATTACTTTTTAAATTTTTGGTGTTAGCATAGCCGGCCACGTGTTATTTAGAAACAAAAACCTTAGCCACAGCAACGTGTGGCCGGGTCTGCTAGTAGAAGTATAAAATACAATCATAAAAGTGTACAAACTTACAATTCCAATTAATTATAGTCGAATTTCGACTACTGCGGGATCACTAGTAAGATCTAAATTTTTCTGTTGCTGTCAAACTGATCAACGGTACGCCTAGACGTATCAATTAAAGTACTTACACGAGTCAATTTAGGATTATTGATGCTCATTAGCGGGGCGCGTGTCGGAACACCGAACTAGGATCGTCGACAGGTTGCATTAAGTTGGCTAGGTATATTATATTAAACTATTTAACACTATACTATAATAATATAATATATTTTTTATTGCTTAGATGGGCGGTTACTGGAGCCCATAGACATGCACAACGTAAATGCGTCACCCACCTTGAGATATAAATTCTAAGGTCTCAGTATAGTTACAACGGCTGCCCCACACTTCAAACCGTAACGCATTGCTGCTTCACGGCAGAAACAGGCAGGGCGGTGTTACCTACCCGCGCGGACTCACAAGAGGTCCTACCACCAGTAAAAAACTTCATTTCATTTCACTTCATTCACGTGCACCAAGTTGCACGCGCATCGTTTGTTTTTAATATGCTTTTTTTACATTATAATCATTTTTTCATACACTGTTTTGAATTCAAATTTATTAAAACGTATTTTCAATTTTTTAGTTGGATTTTCTATAAAAGCGTATTTTGTTAGTTTTTACTATTACATATTTATTTAATATTTTCGTATTGTCAACCTGAATTTGAGTAGTGCAGTTATAAGTACCGACGTCACGCCCACGTCATCGAATTTGCATGAATCATTGGCATTGGTAACTTTTTTATTTTTCAAACCATAATGCGTGCATTTAAATGAATGCCTTATTCTAATTTAGATAAGGTTGATGTCAGCACGGGCGTATGTGGTTCTAGTTCCCTTTGATCTCCATTCTCAACAGTCGGACTAATTATCTGGGACAACAAAGCATGAAATAAAAAAAAAAACAAATTATCTATAATGTACAGACGTATCTCTGTTACTGATATAGAGAAGAAGAAAAAACAGGTCGCACATACGGTGCTTTAACATCACTTTTTTTTTATTGCCCTTGTAGGCAGACTTGCGTACGGCCCACCTGATGGTGAGTGGTTACCGTCGCCGATGGACTTCAACAATGCCAGGGGCAGAGCCAAGCGGCTGCCTACCGCTTAATACTCTCCACAAGCCTCGTTTGAAGAAAGACATGTCATGTCATTCCAAAACCGGATGGTACGTGCAAAATGCATCTCTGGAAACGCACTGTGGATGACCACAGTGGTTCCAGGTAGTATGGATGAACTCTACTCCAGTGGCGGGGGGTGCGATGGTAAAAACGAGATGATGGTATCATCTCGAACATTTCCTCAGAGCACTCCCCATGGAACATATTATATGATTTATGTCATTAGAGTTATAGAGCTTTTTTTATAGTCTATTCAGTATTTTCATGTGAAAAAGAGTGAAGAAGAAGAAAAGAAGAAAGAAAAGAAAAGATAAGAAATAGAAGAAGAAGAAAAAGAGAGGGTGGTTACGTCCACGGGTATAGTAATAATGAGTTACTATAGCCCGCTGAGTATCTCGGCGGATCTTCTCAGTGGGTCGAAGCACTGCTCTTACTAGGGCCAGCGTTAGCAACACCTCCGGTTTGAGCCCCGTGAGCTCACCTACACGTCAATGAGAAGCTGAAATAGCCTCTCAAGGCTATCAGCATAGATAGGTGAAAAAAAGGTGCCATAAACCAAATCATCGCTCGCTCAAATACTTATCCTATCTATTTCTCATGTATTCATGCGCTCATTATTTACCCATTAAAACTGCGGCATTTAGGTTAAGATTGCCGCTACACTTAGCCGAGAGCTCATCTATGCTAAAACGATTAAAATACACGTATCATAGGCAAACAGTGTGTTTTAAATACAGTAATGATACGCATTAAAGGCGTATCATATTGCGACCTTAGAATAATAAATTAGTCATCATTCCCAAGTTCATATCTCTGTGCAGCGAACGCTGTGCAAACATTTGTGATAATACGTGTTTTTGTTTGGTACATGATTCTGTTAAAATTATCCTTATTATGATTTTAATATGATGATTTGATTTGTCGCTACATCTATGTGGTACAATACAGGAACTATCGATGAAAACACTTAAGTTAGCAGCGGCTTAGTTGTGCCCATGCTAAGTCCAAACGGACAAAGCTGACCACTCACCATCAGGTGGGCCGTATGCTCGTCTGCCTACAAGGGCAATAAAAAAAAAAGTTTGTTTCTATACCAACCAAGTTCTAATTTTTTAAGTGATTTTATGACCTGGTAACTAAGACCTTTAAGTCATATCTTATTTTAATTTATATTCTTATTTTTATAAAAAATGATAATATGGATTGAAATGAAATGAAGATGATTAATTTGAGATATTAATCAACTGGGATGAAATTAAATTAAATGAGATGAGATGATATGGGATGAAATATAATCTCAGTAAAATGGTGGTTATTTACTAAGATTTTTCAGTGGACTTTTTGGAGGATCCCGAGAAGTTGCGTCGAGCAGCTTTGTTTCATTTTCCCACATTTGTGTACTTTCACAGATATTAAACATAAACCACCGTTATTACACATTTAAACCTGAAGAAACACTAAATAGACAAAATAAAACAAATCACACAACTTCACTCCTCGCGTTCTCCCGCCAAAAAGTTACCAAGTTCTAAAAAGATTATCCTTAAGATTACCCTCACTTAGCAAGGCACATCGGCACAAACACGCAAATAATTCATTGTCTATATGCAAATACTCACCATCAACGTTTCCCAGTCAATGGCAAAACTCACAATAGCCGGCCAAGTACGTTAAAAATTATTATCCTCTTCAAAATCGGAGCGTTAAATCTCCACGAAAACAACGACATTGAACGCTAATTTAGAATTCGAAGGCTCATCGTCAAATTAATGTAGAAGGTATTTAATTTTCCATGGACTGGGTCCAGTTCGCGATATGAAAAGTAATTTCGAGCATTGGGGAAACTAAAATCAGTGATTTGATGTCATTCGGGCTATTAATCAATAAGGCGGGTAGATAGGTTTTCACGACTGTTTTAACTGTTGCCGGTAATAGATGAGCCACCGCCCTTTTAAATTTATAAAATAACTAGCCGTACTCGCCCGCTTCGCTGCGCATTTAAAATTAACATTATTATTTATTATCATTATTATTAGGGAGTCCAACACTCAGTCAATCGGATGCATGGTTCAGTAGTTATAACGGAACATCCGTAAAAACCACTGTAAATTTATATATTAGTATAGGTATAGATACGTAATGGAAATAAACTAAAAAGGTTTATACAACGAAACAAAGCCTAGGTCTTCTGATTTTTTACTTTTTTAAGCCGTTGCAATCATCAGAAAATCGTACGAGTGGATCTCACTTAAGCAGAGATTAGAGAGATCCTTTAAATAGCGCGTCTTTCGCTTTAACTATTGACGTTTTGACGAGATTTACCGTATATTTTTTCCCTACCTATGCTGATAGCCTTGAGAGGCTATTTTAGCCTTACCCCAGCGTGTAGGCGAGCTCCAGGGGCTCAATCCGGAAATTTTGCTAACACTGGCCCTAGCAACAGCAGTGATTCGCAGAATCTACCACCGGATCGGAAACGCGACCCACTGAGAAGATCCGGCGAGAAACTCAGTGGGCTAGCCGTGTAGATGAAGCTTCGTCACACGGGGCATTGACGTACATACCACAATATTAAAACGAGTTTCATTTTTTGTTTGTTACGCTTTCATTGCTCAAGCATCATGATTTTTTCATACACATGGTTGAGGACTCCAGAAAAAAAAAAAAACTAAGGTCCACCAAAAAACACTATTGCCGAGCAATAGGTATTCTTTCTATATTAACGCAAGCAAATCCCAGTACAAAGGTAGTTTTATACATAGTCCGTTAATTTTCAACGTCTTTGTCAGTATAGTCTTAGTCAGGTAGTTAGTTATACATAGTCCGTTAATTTTCAACGTCTTTGTCAGCTGTACGTACCGATAATAGGGCTTGTGACGGGTAGCCATCATAGAACACAAGATATTTGACAGATGCCTGAATCTCGCTTACGACATTTTCAAGATTACCTTGCACAAGTTCCGAACAACAACATTCGGACCGTCGGTCTACCGAGCAATGTCATCAGCTCGGTGGAAGATTTGTGGTATATCTCCTCACAAGCTATCATCATTATCCTGCCCTTCTCCCAGTCACCTGGGATCGACGCAACGTGTTTTCTCCTTCCATACTCTTCTATCATATACCATTTCTTCGCTCACTCCCCTCCTACCCATATCGTCTTTCACACAATCCATCCATTTCTACTTAGGTCTACCTCTTCCTCTCCCTCACAAGCTAAATACCACAAAAACAACATCGGCATCGATCGCCTTCTCAATGTTCCTATCGCTTCCTTATGTTCTCGTAGGCGAGAGCATAAATGTTTTTATGGAAGGTTTAGTGGATATATCCGGCACCCGTACCTACACTATAAACTCAATCTGTTTACGTACATAATCCTCAAGAAACATTGCAGCTGGCACTGAATTTGGATCTGTTAAAACTGCGTTGCGTCATAGCTCGATTGATGCAACTTTGACGTGTTTAACAAAATCAATTTTTTTTTATTACGTTAATGGGGTTCTCGATCAGCGTCATTTGCTATAGCGTGTGTTAACCAATCAACTTTGAGACATTATACCGAAGTGACAATTGTATTCAAGAGATCATTTTGTTGTGGATCAGTGAATTTTTCCAGCCACCCATATCCGATTCCCAGGCGATGGGGCAACGCAAAACCACCATAGCCAAAAACATATCTTGTCGGATCCGCCGGATCCCCACTTTGTGCTTTTATGCTTTTCAAACACCGGTCACAGTCCTCGTCGAACTCGCCGATCATGACAGAGTTCGACGAGCGAACTAATCCATAGTTACAGCCCACTCAGTTTCTCGTCGGATCTTCTCAGTGGGTCGCGATTCTGATCGGGGGGTAGATACTATGAAGCAGGGATCTTGCTAGGGCTATTTTTTATTGCCCTTTTAGGCAGACGAGCATACGGCCCACCTGATGATGAGTGGTTACCGTCGCCCATGGACTTCAGCAATGCCAGGGGCAGAGCCAAGCCGCTGCCTACCGCTTAATACTCTCCACAAGCCTCCTTTGAAGAAGGACATGTCATAGCGCTCGGGAAACACCGTGGAGGGGAGCTCATTCCATAGCCGGATAGTACGTGGCAAAAAAGACCTCTGGAAACGCAGTGGATGACCGCAGTGGCTCCAGGTAGTATGGATGAACTCTACTTCGGTGGCGGGCGGTGCGATGGTAAAAACGAGATGCCGGTATCATCTCAAACAATTCCTCAGAGCACTCCCCATGGAACATACGGTACAATATACAGAGGGAACCGAAGTCCCTCCGCAGACCCAGAGATTCCAAACGATTCGTTAATGTATCGCTTACGTATCCGCTAATGTTGACAAATTCTCTCAAGTTGAGTCTGTGAGCTCTCCTACCCATAGGTAGGTGCGCGAGGCTGGAATAGCCCCTTAAACTACCAGCGAAGGATCCAGCCACATCAGACCCACTATAACCACGCAATTGAAATTTCAACATTACGCCTCGAAGTAAGCTCAAATTATTAAAATAAAAAGTAACCCTATCTGAGACCCATTCCTTTATCGTTTCCTTTTATTCCACAGATCAAGAATAGTCGCGTACCGATCCCAAAAAAACACATCAAAGTTCAATGAAAACTATTTTCAAAAAAAATGCGTTTGTTTTTTTAAAATAAACAAACCGTAGTAGCCGACCTTGCCAACACATACACATATTAACAATCCACACATGCATAGGAAACGCACAGTTAACTCGGCACAAAACGGATCACTCTATTTAGGTTAGTGGAGTAAAATACCGACATATTACTGGACGTATGTAAGTGTGGATACGCCTTTAAACAGGGTTTTTTTTTATTGCTTAGATGGGAGGACGAGCTCACAATCCACTCGGTGTTAAGTGGTTACTGGAGCCCATTGATATCTACGACGTAAATGCGCCGCCCACCTTGAGATATAAGTTCTAAGGTCTCAAGTATAGTTACAACGGCTGCCCCACCCTTCAAACCGAAACGCATTACTGCTTCACGGCACAAATAGGCAGGGTTAGTACTAACCGGGCGGACTCACAAGAGGTCCTATCACCAGGAACCACTAGGTCGATCCAGATTCAAAAATGTGGTACTTATTTTAATTCATTTTCGCTATACCATATACGAACAATGTTCATGTTAACGTGGAGAATGTTATCTGTATTGGACTTTGATTGTAGGACAAAGTTAAAATGGACCGTTTATAATATTAATGTCTCTCAGGACTGGCAAATCGGGTAGCTTACCAAACTGTTTCTTATGACAAATACACGAAATAAATGATAGAAAAGAAAACTAAAAGCTGAGATAGCTCCACAACGCTCTATTGGACGAACAATTAAGAGTAGTGTGTTAAATTAACCCACAAAGACAGTCCACTGAGTTTCTCACCGGATCTCCTCAGTGGGTCGTGTTTCCGATCTGGTTGTAGATTTTGCGAAGCACGGCTCTTGCTAGGGTTAGTGTAATCAAACTTCGTCAGGTTTAAGCCCCGTGAGCTCACCTACTAGTTAAGGCAACGCTGAAATGATCTCTCAAGAACATCAGCTCAGGTATAAAAAGAAAAAAAAAATTGAAAAAAAAGGACGTACTGCCTTCATTTTTGTTCTTTAAAACGAAATAGTACTCAATAAATTAGGACGTCTTTGTGTGTCTAATATATATAATTCGTATAACGCAAATCTACATTAAAACGAATTCACGTATTAAATTTGCCGCATCCACCCCCTTAATGCATCAATGGTTGATTACGTATGCCGCTATCTAATTTTAAACATTGCACATCCATTCTTGTGATGCTAAGCTATGTTTTGTTTACGAAAAAAAAAACACACACACACACACACAGTGTTATAAATGACCGTACTTAACTGATAACGTTCAATGTTTGTGTTGCTTTAAAAATGTATGATTGGGCATCATCATGTGATCTGAACGATTTTTATTGGTGCGAATATAGCCGTAAGACGTTTTATAATGCTAGAATTAGTTTTCTAAGTGATTTATTTGAGTTTTTAATTCTTTTTTTTTTGGATTAGATTCCATTTTGATTTTGAACTATATGTGTGTTCTATCGCTTCCCCGATCACCACCGTTCATAGAAGTTATAATTTAACCTTATTTTCTAAATTAAGTCTTCTTCTTTTCTCCACCTTATCCTCCTATCTCTCTCATATCGTCGTCATTCACACTCCATCCATGTCTTCTTCGGTCGACCTCTTCTCCCTCTACCTTGCACTACCATTTCCATACATCTCCTAGTCACATGCGTTTTCTCTCTACGCATCGCATGTCCATACCACGCTAAACGTCCGCTCTTTTATTTTATAAACTAGTTGACCCGGCAGACTTCGTAGTGCCTCAATCGATAAATAAGATCCGTCCGCCGGGGAACACATCAAAGGAAAAACGAAATTGTTATTTTTATTTAATTCTGAGCATTTTCATATGTCCTATACCTACCTTTTAAACCTTCCCTGGACTTCCACATATAATTCAAGACCAAAATTAGCCAAATCGGTCCAGACGTTCTCGAGTTTTAGCGAGACTAACGAACAGCAATTCATTTTTATATATATATATATATAGATTAAGTCTAATCTCCGATTTCTAAAGAAAGTTTTATAAATAAAAAAGTTTAAACTCTATTAAATTCGCAAGATTAAACCGTTATGCCGCAGTGTGCCGGCTGAAGTTAGCTTATCATGCATGTGTAATAAGGTTGCAATGTATCGAGCCATTATGAATTCAGACAGCCGCACTTTTTTTGTTCCTACCTAAGCTGATAGCCTTGAGAGACTATTTCAGCGTAACCTTAACTACTTAGTCTGGCCATAAATACTGTTACAATTAAAAATAAACAAAATATTACATTTGAATTTGGAATCTGTCATTTTTAAATGATTGCTCATTGAGTTTTCTCATTTTGGCGCCAATACATTGTACAATATTTTGCGATATTAAAATGGAGTGGGGTGATAAAGAGAACCGAATCGCTGTGATTGCATTACACAAAGTAGGTATGGAGCCAAATGTAATATGGAAAGAGTGCGTGCTTCTATTGATAACCGGCCTCAACGTTTAAAGGACTGTATTGCAGCCAATGGAGACCACTTCGAATAAGCTTTTTATACTTTAAATTGTTTTATATTTATGTATTAAACTAACACACTTTAAAAGTAATAAATGTTATTTGCAATAGATATTTTGTTTATTTTTAATTGTAACAGTATTAATGGCCAGACTTAGTAGTAGGTGAGCTCACGGAGCTCAAACCGGAGTGATGCTAACACTGACCCTAGCAAGAGCAGTGCTTCGCAGAATCTACCACCGGATCGGAATCGCGACCCACTGAGAAGATCCGGCGAGAAACTCAATGGGCTGTGTCTATGGGTTATTTCGTTCGGATTCGACGCGACGGATTCGACGAGGACGGTGACCGGTGCTTGTGGTACCTAAAAGCACCGTTAATGAATCGGGAGGATCCGTAATGACGTGTTTTGGGCGACGTCGACTGTTTACCATTCGGTCTACAGGATCTGGTATGAACAGTCGCACATAACTCGTCAACCAATACAGTCGAATGGTATATTGTATATGAACCTCGTCAATCAGTGTTCAACAAGTGTACCGCTCCTAACCTATACATATAAATAAAAATGGAGTGTCGGTTTGTAATATTAAAAAACCGCTTTTTACTACATGCATATGAATATATATATATACACCTAAATATCATTTTTTACAATTTTTGTGTCTGTTTGTTCCGGCTAATCTCTGGAACGGCTGGACCGATTTTGACGAGACTTTCACTGATAGATAGCTGATTATATAAGGAGTAGTAACTTAGGCAAAATTTTTTGTACTAGCTTCGCCCCGCGGCGTAACATCGCAGGACTCAGCTATCAATAATAAAATTTAATGTTTCCGAAGCGAAGCGAGGGCGGGTCGCTAGTACTAAATATATTCTATATGTAGAGTACCTTATTATTATTATTTTGATGGGTGAATGAGAGACCCACCTGGTGTTTAGTGGTCACCACAACACATGGACATCAAATACGTTAAATCCGCCGCTCATCTTGAGATATGAGTTCTAATGTCACAGTTTTTACAGCAGAACGGCTGACACGCCCTTCAAGTTGAAACGCATTACTGCTTCACGGCAGAAATAGGAAGGGTGGTGATATCTACCCGTGGGGACTCGCAAGAGGTCCTACCACCAGTTTTGCACTTCGACTATGCGATTACGTCATATAATTCGACAGGAGGACACTATGACTGGAAGTTCTTCTTTGTGTCCATGATGATAAGCTTCAAGTGCGGTTTGACGCTGGGTTTCAGACAATTTAATACGCCACTGGGGCCACTTTACAAAATAGTCTTCATTTCAACAAAATCGAAAAATCAATACATTATACAGTTCACGACTGCAGTTTTAGTCTACATTACTTTTTTACTGGTGGTAGGGCCTCTTGTGAGTCCGCGCGGGTAGGTACCACCACCCCGCCTATTTCTACCGTGAAGCAGTAATGCGTTTCGGTTTGAATTGGGGGGGGCAGCCGTTGTAACTACACTGAGACCTTAGAACTGATATCTCAAGGTGTCTATGGGCTCCAGTAACCACTTAACACCAGGTGGGCTGTGAGCTCGTCCATCCATCTAAGCAATAAAAATAAAAATCAGACTTTCCCATGTAAACTAACCGTTTCCAAAATTTTAAAGATAATAACGTACTACCGTATCAAACTATGCGCCACATTGTCCCACATGGAATGCCCACTAACGAAATTCGCAGGCCAAGTGGAAGATCTCAAAAATTTAACAGAAGAAGCTATCGATTATTTCACAAACTGTAAATTTAAATTATAATCACGCAGTGTAAACGAATGCCATACGATAAATAAATCAATTAAACGCTATTCGATTCCTAAACATATAAATACTTCTACGTTCCGTATAGTTCAACGTTAACCCGCAATGAAACACTAAGGAACCACCCCGCGGAACACGTGACCGATGACCCCGGCGTCAGCTGATTTTGTAATCGTTATATTGCGTGCTATAACTATCAGCAGTAGTAAACAATTGTTATCAGAATTTCCCATGTAAACTAACCGTTTCCAAAATTTTAAAGATAATAACGAACTACCGTATCAATAAAACGATATTCCATTCCTAAACATAAATACTTCTACGTTCCGTACAGTTCAACGTTAACCCGCAATGAAACACTAAGGAATCTCCCCGCGGAACACGAGACCGTTGACCCCGGCGTCAGCTGTTTTTGTAATCGTTATATTGCGTGCTATAACAGTAGTAAACAAATGTTCGTGTGCAAACTTTTTCTCCGTCACATACAATACCGGTATACATTTTTGTCAACGAAAAGTATTTTACCGGTTGTACAATTTCAAACTTCTCGTAGGGTTTTCTTGGTCACGGACGTCTCAAGTGATGATAAAAATAAACAAAACAGAGGCAAGGTTGAGCCGCGAGTGTTTCCTATCTGTTCTCACTCGTATATTATCAAGAGGTAAGTTTGTTTGTTTGTATTAGATGCAGTGGACTAGGACTATGGTTATTCTAAAATAAAAATTACTAATGCAAATAAACAATATCCGTGAATGTGACCTAATTTTGATAAAGATGAGTTGAAATGAGGTTTTAAGTCGTCGTAGCCTAAAGGATAAGACGTCCAGTGCATTTGTGTCTAGCGATGCAACGGTGTTCGAATCCCAGGCGGGTACCAATTTTTCTAATGAAATATGTACTTAACAAATGTTCACGGTTGACTTCCACGGTGAAGGAATAACATCGTATAATAAAAATCAAATCACTCGTGGTAAGACGTGTTGTGAGTCCGCGCGGGTAGGTACCACCACCCTGCAAATTTCTGCCGTGAAGCAGTCGTGCGTTTCGGTTTGAAGGGTGAGGCAGCCGTTGTACTGTACTGAGACCTTAGAACTCATGTCTCATGGTGGGTGACGGCATTTACGTTGTTGATGTCCATGGGCTCCAGTAACTACTTAACAACCAGGTGGGCTATGAGCTCGTTTACCCATATAATCAATAAAAATAAAAGACGAATGTACTCTGTTTGTGATTAGTAATAGAAAATAGTGTTTTCTTGGTTTTTCAAGAATTTGTAATTAATTATTTAATTAATTAATATCTATTAACAGTTAATCAACAAAGCAAAAGCTTATGTTAAGCTCACCTAGCTGTATCGATCCCATGATCTGCGAGGACTGTATCTTCTTGTATGTGATCTCTCCGCCCTCGCCGACGCGCCGGTGTCCGATCTTCCGGTCCGACTTGTGAACTTTGCTGATCGCGCCCATTGGGCCGACGGCTGGCTGGAAACAAAAATAACGGTTTTTTTCTTCTTCTTTTCTCTTTTTAAATTAGGAACTAGTTTCGAAATAATTTAAATGTAGAATAGAAAACGGAAAGCACAAATTAAAAAAAATATATTATATGTTTACAACCTTTCCTGATCAGAGCTTGCTCTCTTTCAAATATATAAATAACAAAACATGTTTCATTTAAAATTGTACAGGTGTAGAAAATTACAATTTAAGAAGATTAAAGACGCATACAACACACACACAGACACAACTATATTTCATGCAATTCAAATATGAACTAACCATGAAAACTGTAAAATATTTGTAGCCTGTTTTATTTACAGGGCATAGATGACCAAATAAAGTCATAGAATGACATTAGAATAATGATTATAACAACATACAAACGGGTGAAATCACCCGTAGATATTAAAGGTGGGAACACATGGTATACATAATATGGCCGTGGTGCGTATTATGGCCTCCGCAAATACCACCACCACCTGCTTATACCTGTCACTAAGCAGGAATGCATTTCAGTTTGAAGATTACGTTATACTATAGAAAAGAAACTTGTGTCTCAAAATGGATCGTAGCATTCACGTTGTCTACAGCCCCAGTAACCACTTAACACCAGGTGGGCGGTGAGCTCTTACACCATTCAATGGAATAAAAAAAAAACACCATTTCGATTTTGATTTTAACATCTACTAGAGGTCCCGTAGTAGTCGAAATTCGACTATAATTAATTGGAATTGTAAAGGGGATTGCCCACTCTCCATAGTGTGCTAGGCCCAAGATGGACATCAAATATTACTATAAAAATGTACTGATTTAAATTCTTAAATGTATTGGATATCTAAAAAATATATTGAAATTGACGCCACTATTATAAAAAATATAATAAAAATAAAAACTCGTTTTGAGGTTAATTTTCTATATAAATAAGTGTCGGATTGTGAGATACTTCAAGAACTTTTCTTTTCTTAATGTTTAAGATGTTCCTAATGTATTTTTATCCAATAGGGTATAAAAACACACTTAATTCTTTAAATATCTATATTTTCTTCATCTTCATACACAATTAGTATCATCTAAAAATAGCAAAGGAGAGCATATACACGGTTTTAAATCTCGGTCAGGGTAAAACCACAATTCACACAATGTTTTTTAGTCGTAGTATGAAACGTTATTGATAAAAGTAAAATAAATCGAAGAAAAATCAAAACACATCCATTTTGTACGCAAGCACAACACCACAAGCAGCAAGCGAAGTGTCAGTCAGTCAGATTAAATTCAGTGTTGTCAGTATAAAGAAAAATAATTACATGAAATTCATATATCGATTATTTTTTTAAATAACCGATAATTGATTTATATCTTAATCTTTTTTTTACGAGTACACATTATTTTTTATGTTTTTGTTTTAGTTGTACATATTTAAATAACAATACTAGTAAAGTTTTTTTTATTGCTTAGATGGGTGGGCGAGCTCACAGCCACCCTGGTGTTGCTAAGTGGTTACTCGAGCCCACATACATCTACAACGTAAATGCGCCACCCACCTTGAGATATAAGTTCTAAGGTCTCAAGTATAGTTACAAGTTAAAGTCCAATGGGTATGTCTTCGATGTTATTTTATGTGCATAAAATCCATTAAAATCGTTTGATTAATGATAATACTTAAAATGATTTATTTATATGTTTTATTTATATACTCAAAATATTTACTTCATACGTAAAAGGATTTGAAGCTGGCAATATTTTTCCCGCAAAAATAAAAATCCTTGTTTTTTCAATAGAGTTACTTTTTTTAAACTACTTATTGTAAACTATAGTGGCGCTTATTTGCAAGAAAGTAAATGCATATTTATTTATGACAAAATTAATGCACTAAGTATTTTTTCTATAATCTATTGTCCGCTTTGGGCCTAAAATGGGCCATCCCCTTTGTACACTATTATTATTGTATTTTATACTTCTATAATCACAAATTTCTCCAAGACTACATTATAAAAAATATTAACAAAGATAAACAATATTTAATCTATTCTCAATTTGACAACAGACGTCAAGAACAAAAGTTTGACAATAAATAGTATGCATGCGTGTGTGCGTCAAATACGTGGTATGTAGTGTGTGTAATGTTTTCTTTATTGATTTAATGTATCTTTTATGCATTATTTAAAAAAATTATTAGCATTGTGCACTTCTTCCCTAAATTCTCTATAAGTGTGGAAAATTTCATACTCCTCCGTCCGCACAATTTTCGTAAAAAAGGATACAAAGTTTTTTCTTCACGTATTAATATATAGATAACAGACCACTAAGATAAAGAACCTTTTGGCCTTAAGCAACCACCAAACAATTGATATAATACTGTGTCGCAGAAAATGTGGTCAACGCAACCCTTTGCAATTCCCAATTCATCAAATAATCAATGCATAGGATTGCAAAGATAAAAATTCCAAAAAAATAAAGACCTTATTTTGAAACACAACTTGACAATAGACCTAAAAAAAAAAAGTGACAAATTTTGATGCGTCTCCTACCAAACATTAAACAAATGACGTCAGAAACAGTAACTGTCATTTCAACTTGGTTGCATAGTTTTCAAGGTCAGCAGCTATACCTAAATCATAATCGATGATTTACATCCAAAGTGCATACCTATATGCTATAGCTGATTTTGTATTACCATGTCTTTTTGTAGAACGGAAATCGTCGCAGTTTTCGTGCATAGTTCTATTAATTTATGTTAAAACAAAATTATGTTTTGTGCGTATAGGAAAGAAATACATAAATATGTTGTTGTTGTACTTATTGAATTATTGACAGAGAAATGGCTCAGAGACCTTTGGACGTTGGTTTTTTATTGCAAAGATGCGATAAACGTAACAAAAGTATCGACGATGTTTGATGTTTGTTACGCAGTTACTGAAGGCTCTAGTGACCACAGTGCAAATATCGACAGGGCAAATAGTTCTGGTAAAACTTGAAAGGCCTTCGAGCCACTAGTAATCATTCCTTCCTTTCTAAATAATAAATATATATTAAGGTATGTGTCTACCGTAAGAGATGATTGGAGAATCTAATGGTCACTGGCAAGGTGGACGGAAGAAGACCACGAGGTAGAGAGGCCCGACAAGTTGGACTGACCTGATCCGCACTACGCTCGACACCACGATTCACCACAGACACTCGGCCGCAGATAGGAGCAAATGGCGTAGAATGATCCAGAATAGGCTTTTGTTGCGAGGAGGTGGTCACGACCCTCAGTATTGAGGAAACCGAAGCGAGAAGAAGAAGTACGTAAGTAAGTCTACCGTAAAAAAAATGCTTGTCACAACAGCCCATCGGCTTTATCACTCTTATCTGTAGTTTCAGTACAATTTCCTAGTGCATCACTGAAAAAACGTTGGAAATATCAGAAAACAGAAACTGGCTATGTCGTTTCACATAAATTATAATTTGCCTAACTCCTAGTGGTAATAAGACTGTACTGGTGGTAGGGCGTCTCAACGCAACGCATTGCTAATCAAGTCCAAAATATGGTTTGCAAAACAAAGAGCGCAATATCTCGAGTTGAAAAGTTTTTATACGAATCCTAGCATATATACTTAGTCTGGCCATAAATACTGTTACAATTAAAAATAAACAAAATATTACATTTGAATTTGGAATCTGTCATTTTTATATGATTGCTCATTAAGTTTTCTCATTTTGGCGCGAATACATTGTACAATATTTTGCGATATTAAAATGGAGTGGGGTGATAAAGAAAACCGAATCGCTGTGATTGCATTACACAAAGTAGGTATGGAGCCAAATGCAATTTTTAAAACTCTCCATACGCTTGGTATTAGTAAAATGTTTGTGTACCGGGCTATTAATAGGTGCAATGAGACCTCCTCTGTTTGTGACAGAAAAAGATCTGGCCGTCCACGTAGTGTTCGTACGAAAAAGGTGGTCAAAGCAGTANCAGAATTTCCCATGTAAACTAACCGTTTCCAAAATTTTAAAGATAATAACGTACTACCGTACCAATAAAACGCTATTCCATTCCTAAACATAAATACTTCTACGTTCCGTATAGTTCAACGTTAACCCGCAATGAAACACTAAGGAACCTCCCCGCGGAACACGAGACCGTTGACCCCGGCGTCAGCTGTTTTTGTAATCGTTACATTGTGTGCTATAACTATCAGCAGTAGTAAACAAATGTTATCAGAATTTCCCATGTAAACTAACCGTTTCCAAAATTTTAAAGATAATAACGTACTACCGTACCAATAAAACGCTATTCGATTCCTAAACATATAAATACTTCTACGTTCCGTATAGTTCAACGTTAACCCGCAATGAAACACTAAGGAACCTCCCCGTGGAACACGAGACCGTTGACCCCGGCGTCAGCTGTTTTTGTAATCGTTACATTGCGTGCTATAACAGTAGTAAACAAATGTTCGTGTGAAAACTTTTCCTCCGTGACATACAATACCGGTATACATTTTTGTCAACGAAAAGTATTTTTTTACCGGTTGTACAATTTAAAACTTCTCGTACAGTTTTCTTGGTCACGGACGTCTCAAGTGATGATAAAAATAAACAAAACAGAGGCAAGGTTGAACCGCGAGTGTTTCCTATCTGTTCTCTTTCGTATAGTATAAAGAGGTAAGTTTGTTTGTTTGTATTAGATGCAGTGGACTAGGACTATGGTTATTCTAAATTAAAAATTACTAATGCAAATAAACAATATCCGTGACTGTGACTATATTATGATAAAGATGAGTTGAAATGAGGTTTTAAGTCGTCGTGGCCTAAAGGATAAGACTTTTTTTTTTATGAGTGAAAGGTTACTTACTGGTGGCCCGGAGGCCTTTCCAGTTTCACCAGGACAGGTGGGCGAGCAAAGACTCAGCCAGGAGGGGTGGGATTTGCTAACAGCTACCCGAGCGCCTCCGAAGGAGACCTAAGAGCTCAAGAGTAGCTGCTTCGCGAATGAATCTACTACCGGATCGGAATCGCGACCCGCTGAGAAGATCCGGCGAGAAACTCAGCGATCTGATTCATGGGTTAGGTTGCACGGCGAACTCTTTGTCGAGGGAACTCTTTGTCGAGCGGATAAGACGTCCGGTGCATTCGTATCTAGCGATGAAACTGTAGTCGAATCCCGCCATCGGGCACCAATTTTTTTAATGAAATACGTACTTAACAAATGTTCACGATTGACTTCCACGGTGAAGGAATAACATCGTATAATAAAAATCAAATCACTCGTGGTAAGACGTGTTGTGAGTCCGCGCGGGTAGGTACCACCACCCTGCAAATTTCTGCCGTGAAGCAGTCGTGCGTTTCGGTTTGAAGGGTGAGGCAGCCGTTGTACTGTACTGAGACCTTAGAACTCATGTCTCATGGTGGGTGACGGCATTTACGTTGTTGATGTCCATGGGCTCCAGGTGGGCTGTGAGCTCGTTTACCCATATAATCAATAAAAATAAAATAAAAAAGGCGAATGTACTCTGTTTGTGATTAGTAATAGAAAATAGCGTTTTCTTGGTTTTTCAAGAATTTGTAATTAATTATTTAATTAATTAATATCTATTAACAGTTAATCAACAAAGCAAAAGCTTATGTTAAGCTCACCTAGCTGTATCGATCCCATGATCTGCGAGGACTGTATCTTCTTGTATGTGATCTCTCCGCCCTCGCCGACGCGCCGGTGTCCGATCTTCCGGTCCGACTTGTGAACTTTGCTGATCGCGCCCATTGGGCCGACGGCTGGCTGGAAACAAAAATAACGGTTATTTTTTCTTCTTTTCTCTTTTTAAATTAGGAACTATTTTCGAAATAATTTAAATGTCGAACAGAAAACGGATCGCACAAAGTAATTTTTTTTTTCTATTGTATTTTTACCTTTCCTAATCAGAGCTTGCTCTCTTCCAAAAATATGTAAATAATACAGCATGTTTCATTTAAAATTGTACAAGTGTAGAAAATTACAATTTGAGAAGATTAAAGACGTGAGAACGCATAGAACACACACACACACAAAAACAATTCTTGAAAATTCTTATATGTAATGTATATTTCATGCAATTAAAATATGAACTAACCATGAAAATTGTAAAATATTTGTAGCCTGTTTTATTTACAGGCGCATTTATATGACCATAATAAAGTCATAGAATGACAGAATAATGATTACCATTGTAATATATCGGTGTTACGAGTATAATAATATACAAACGCATAGAACCAATCGTAGATATTAAAGGTACCTACCTATACGTGGTATACATAATCTAAGGAGATACAGCCCAAGCTGAAAATGTGATCAATTCAAACCTACATCGACGCTTGAAAGGCAAAAGTGACTAAGCGACAATAACTGCTTTGTACATAAATGATAGGCAATAACCATTTTCGATGCGCAAAAAAAATATATTTCTAGGTTTATTAAAATCATTTCAATCTTACAGCTACTAGTTAGATTCTACTACAGCTAGATTCGTTTAAAGCGTCGATATATTCTCAATTCATTTGAGCATACGATTAAAAAGAGAAAAGTGACAAAAAAACTAAAGACTTTATTTTGAAACACAACTTGACAAGAGACAAATAAAAAACAAATTTTGTGACAAATTTTTATGCGTCTCCTACCAAACAGTACACTAATGACGTCAGAGACTGTTATTTCAACTTGGTTGCATAGTTTTCAAGGTCAGCAGCTATACCTAAATCACAATCGATGATTTACATCCAAACTGCATACATGCTATAGCTGATTTTGTATTACCATATCTTTTTGTGGAACGGAAATCGTCGCCGTTTTCGTGCATAGTTCTAATAATTTATATGTTAAAACAAAATTATGTTGTGTGCGTAATCAGTTTAGGACGTGACCGGAGGATTCGGTCCATGGTCGGGAAGTCACTCCATGAAAACGCACGTTTGTTTTCTCTCAGGTTGAGCCCGTGAGCTTGCCTACCCGTCTACGCGAAGCTAATTTATTTTCCTTAACTATTCTAGTAACCTCGAGGGGTTATTCTAGGTTCACCCAACTAGTAGGTGAGCTCGAGGGACTCAAACCTGACGTTCTTGCTAACACGGATCCTAGCAAGAGCCGTGCTTCGCAGAATCTATCGCCGGATCGGAAACGCGATCCACTGAGAAGATCCGGCGAGAAACTAAGTGGACTGTGTCTGTTGGTTAATTTACTCCCCAAGCCCTTCGTCGCAAGCGACGTGTTCGACGAGAACGATGACCGGTGCTTGTGGTACCTAAAAGCACCGTTAGTGGATCGGGAGGGTCTGAAATGACATGTTTTGGGCGACGTCGACTGTTTACCATTCGGTCCGCAGGATCGGGAATGTAGTTACCGTAGAATGTAGTTAATGTAGAAATAAAGAGAAAAAAAATGTAATTATAAAAAATTCGGTACCCAATCAGTACTATACTACGCTTCGAGCGCGGGGGGGGGGGGTGTCAACGGTATTTACTTCTCTATTTAACACACCCGAAACTCGTTCGAGCCCTTTGAGTAACGCGGCAACGGCTTTTATAAATAAACAACGCTTGAGTTATGAACTAAACGACACGTCCAAAGTGTCAGGAGGGGGTCAACGCACTGTCTGTTTGTCACACGACGCTTTTAAATTTGGGGTGAGATCTATAGCTAACTATTTAAACGATAAAGCTAGTATTCACGTCTTTATTTTTAAGATGGGTGGACGACCTTACGACAAAACCTACTGTAAAGTGGTGACCGAAACCCATAGATATAAACTACGTTAATGCCCATCTTGAGACATGACTTCTAAGTCTCAGCTTTTACACTACAACGGCTGCTCCATTCAAACCGAAAAGCATTACTGCTTCACGGCAGAAATAGGTAGGGTGGTGGTACCTACCCGTGCGGGCCCACAAGTCGCCCTATCACCAGTAAAGACCGCTCCTTATAGGATTATGTTCGGCCTTCGCGATTCGTAGAAATAATTAAAACTACGTTTCAGTTGATACCGTTCAGATTTCATGGTCACCTTAGTCATGGACGACGAAATATTTCGAGACTTAAGGAAATAATATAATAACAATAAAAAAATGCAAGATTAAACCGTAAAACTAGTTCTAATTAGGACTACTTTTTTTCTCATTCGCATAAATATAATTATCATCCATTCCTTTAGATCAGTGGTTCCCAAACTTATTTTGTCTACTGCCCACTTTAAGAATAAATTATTTTTTAGCGCCCCCAATTTTTTCTACCTACTTAAAAACCACTATAGCGAGAGCTCAGTCGTGTCTAAGTCCTTCTAGATGAAATTCAAAATCGCCTCCCAAGCCTCTATAAAACGCCCCCTATTTTTGTCTGGGTCTCTTACCGCCCCCCATTAGGCCTGCAGTGCCCACAAGGGGGCGTTATCGCCCACTTTGGGAAAGACTGCTTTAGATGAATGGAATTGATCTCACAAAATTTGATTTTAGGTATTCAAGTAGACAAGTCAAAATGAAATTAAAGAAATGGTTAACACGAGCATCTTGCAATACATATTAAACCAGCACCGAAGAAAATAAAATGTCTAGGCTGTTGCGAGGCCATTGTGTATATCAAGGATCTTTGTTTACAGCATTGGACGAACATCAATGCCACTGCTGTAGCTACTATGTCATGTTTCCTGTTAAGACAATAAGAGCCACTTTCCAGTAACCATAGCGCGCAACTATCTGCACGATTATAGCTATTATTTCTTGAGTTAGTTTTTTTGGGAATGACTACTGGTAGCTCGAAAGCCTTTCCGGTTTCACCAGGAAAGATGGGCGAGTATAGACTCAGCCGGATGAGATAATATAGTGGGTGAACTCTGCTTCGCTAACGGGAGGTGCGATGGTAAGAAGAAGACTGAGGGATCAGTAACTACCCATTGAAAAAGCGGTACAAAACACTGAGAGAACAGAAGGCTATGCGTAGATCTTATTTAGTAATTACAAGATATAAATTTGGTGCAATAGAGAGTGCTACATAGGGCGTCACATTACACATACAGTACACAAGCCGCAGATAGGCAAACATTGGAAAATGGCCCTTAATAGCCACGCGACATAGTACTTAGATATTGCAACGTTCGCAAACAAGCAGCTGCTTTTTATGACCTTTAGGTTATCTTTCCACAATATTATGAGGGTCGTCTAATACTGCGCACAAGGTGGGTCATACGCGAAAGCGTGACCACAATTTAGAGATTATGATTTGTTCGTTAGGGTACCCACCGAGGGTCGGATAGACAGCTGCGGAAAGCGACCCGCATTCTATGCATAACTATTAAAGACTAGCTGAGCCGGCAGACTTCGTAGTGCCTCAATCGGGACACATCAAAGGAAAAACATTTTGTTTTTTGTTTTTATATAATTCCGAGCATTTTCATATTTATTCAACTTTTAAACCTTCTCTGGACGTCCACGAATAATTCTAGATCAAAATTAGCCAAATCGGTCCAGCCGTTCTCGGGTTTTAGCGAGACTAACGAACAGCAATTCATTTTTATATAATATATAGATAGAAGATAGATAATAGACAAAAAAAAATGCTCCGAATAGTCGATAAAATATTATAGTATACTTTAGAACTGATATTGTGAGCGCTGGATACCAATAACAATTAGTTGATTACTCGCATTCTTATCGAAAAGTTGCAACTACACGATGTGTGTATGTTTATAAACAATACCATGTTTATGAATGCATCACACATTTGAAATAAACGACAAAATTAGATAAACTCTTACAGTTAAAATCTTGGTGCCGATATTTTTATGTACACTAGAGGTCCCGCAGTAGTCGAAATTCGACTATAATTAATTGGAATTGTAAGTTTGTACACTATTATGATTGTATTTTATACTTCTATAATCACAAATTTCGCCAAGACTACACTATAAAAAATATTAACAAAGACAAAGAATATTTAATCTACTCTCAATTTGACAACAGACGTCAAGAACAAAAGTTTGACGATAAATAGTATGCATGCGTGTGTGCGTCTAATACATGGTATGTAGTGTGTGTAATGTTTTCTTTATTGATTTAATGTGTCTTTCATGCATTATTTAAAAAAAATATTAGCATTGTGCACTTCTTCTCTTTATTCTCTATAAGTGTGGAAAATTTCATACTCCTCCGTCCGCGCAATTTTCGTAAAAAGGGATACAAAGTTTTTTCTTCACGTATTAATATATAGATACCATGTTTTTGAATGCATCACACATTTGAAATAAACCGCCAAATTAGATAAACGCTTAAGCTTAAAATTTTAGTGTCCTTATTTTTATGCATTATCTGCGTCTGCTCTTAGAAGCAGGTTCGAAACCATTGTCCATGTTTTAATATTTTTTTGTGGTACTATGCAATTTGTGTCTTTTGGTTCGTTAACGAGTATTTGAGAACAGGCTATGTAATGTGTTCATCATAATAACGCTATGGTGTTGTTAATTAACAATTAAAAAAACATTAAGCATAAAACTGGTACGATTTAATTATCATTTTTTCGTTATCAAAATAATAACAGGATTTGTATTGACAATGGATGGATATAACAAAATACAATTCTGATGTAGGATATTTATATTAAACATGACATATATTTTACTGAGAAGACTTGTCATTTGTCATGACACCCAAAAATTACGTCTAATATTTGCCAAATATTTCTGGCCACCATTCATGAAATCACTTCCTATTTAAAAACCATACAATATCCAACTACATACATAGATATTGTAATACAAACAAACAAAAAAACTACATCATCATCATCGGCCTTTATCTGCCCACTGCTGGACATAGGCCAACGCCTTCTACATAATGCGGTCCTCCGCCTTCCGCATCCAACGACTTCCAGCCGTGCGCACTAAGTCGTCGGTCCACCTGATTGGAGGACGCCCCACGCTCTTGGCACCCATCCTTGGCCTCCATTCGAGGACTTTCCTCCCTCACCTGGCGTCGCTGGCTCGACAGGTGTGACCGGCCCATTGCCACTTTAGCCTGCTAACTTTGAGAGCTACGTCGTCGCCTTGGGTTCTTGGTAACTTGGCCCTGGACGATTTGATCATTGTACATGACTTTCGTCTTGTCAAGATTCATCCGCAGTCCCACGCATCGGGAAGCAGCATTGAGATCGTTGTGCATACGACTGAGGTCCTCCAGCGATTCCGACATTATGACTATATGATTAAAATAAATATGATAACTAAAAGTCATCGCAAAACTAACACGTTAGATGTATGTACATAATATGTCGAGATAATGTCGGACATTTCCGATGCTATCAATTTGTCAACTTGCAAAACGTATCACGCTAGTGGTTCTTGAGATTTCAAGAGACAAGGGTCTGGGATGAATGAACAATTCATGAACATATACAGGAAAAAGTTTGCTAAAGTCCAATGGCCTAAAGGACGCCGTGAACGATTGGAATAACTTAACTTGAGATCAAAGTAAGTCCTGGATACATACAGTCTCAGTGGTCACTTTGAAAATCTAAAGAGGAAGCCTATATTTAACTTTCAGCTTCTGGTTAGTATAATGATGATGATGATAGGAAGAAGTTTGAGCACACAAATATTGTTTTTTTTTTTTATATTGCTTAGATGGGTGGACGAGCTCACAGCCCACCCGGTGTTAAGTGGTTACTGGAGCCCATAGACATCTACAATGTAAATGCGCCACCCACCTTGAGATATAAGTTCTAAGGTCTCAAGTATAGTTATAATGAATGTTGCTGGATTGACAATTCCATCGCAAATTGCTGTAAAATTATTGTGCCGAGATGATGACTGATTTTGGGCTTTCGATAGTAAACAGGGAGTATTAAAAATTAAGACTTATGTTCTAACGTTTTTTTTTTATTGCTTAGATGGGTGGACGAGCTCACAGCCCACCTGGTGTTAAGTGGTTACTGGAGCCCATAGACATCTACAACGTAAATGCGCCACCCACCTTGAGATATAAGTTCTAAGGTCTCAAGTATAGTTACAACGGCTGCCCTACCCTTTAAACCGAAACGCATTAACAGCTTCACGGCAGAAACAGGCACGGCAGAAACAGGCACCAACATAAATAAAATTAGACAAAATAATTTTAATCTTTAATCTCATACTCAAATTCTCTTTAATCATGACGAAAATGAACAAATTTTAATTTAATAATTATTTTAATACATTCCTTTTTTGATACCATTTATATTTATTTTTAAATATGCAAAAAACAGTTTTTGTCAACGGATTTGTTGTTGTTTAGTAACTATTATTGACGATTTTTAGTGTAACCAATTTTTTTATTCAGGATTATAGTTTTTTTTCCAAAATCCTAATAGTGGGACAAAAGATTGAACAATCAAACAATCATTGAACAAACAAAAATAGATCTTAAGGAGCCAGTGATTGTGTATCACTCACGTATCTATATATTAATACGTGAAGCAAAAACTTTGTATCCCTTTTTACGAAAATTGAGCGGACGGAGGAGTATGAAATTTTCCACACTTATAGAGAATATAGAGAAGAAGTGCACAATGCTAATATTTTTTTTAAATAATGCATAAAAATACATTAAATCAATAAAGACACACACAAACATTACACACACTACATACCATGTATTTGACGCACACACGCATGCATACTATTTATTGTCAAACTTTTGTTCTTGACGTCTGTTGTCAAATTGAGATTAAATATTGTTTGTTTTTGTTAATATTTTTTATAGTGTAGTCTTGGCGAAATTTGTGATTATAGAAGTTTAAAATACAATCATAATAGTGTACTAACTTACAATTCCAATTAATTGTAGTCGAATTTCGACTACTGCGGGACCTCTAGTATCTACTAACTACACCATTTCTTGTTCGTAAAGTTAATAAACGAATGAAAGTTTTTGCTTCACGTATTAATATAGTTAGTAGATATAGAGACGGAAATATACAAAAACAAAAAGACGGGACTCAAACAATTACAAGATTCGTATGCGAACTAAACAATCTCTGTTAATTATATTCATAGGCTGTTCATAGCCAGAAAAAATTTTGATGAAACCAAATAATACTTACTTAACTATTTATACGGTTCAAAGCCTCGTCCGTTCCCGTTACCCTAACCGTCTTTCGGTAATTACCCCAAGACGCGACGACGGCAATTCTGGCACAATGGCAACGAATTCGCCCGGCACTTTTAGCGGTAATAACTACAGTAGGTCAACGATCCTACATACAAAATATGGACATTCGTGAGTCATTCTCGAACAATGGCAGTCTCGGTTTCCTTGCGAGGTTCACTTCGCAATGAATTTAATAGAAAAAACCGCTTTTTTTTATATAAACTTATCAAAACCTTTACTAACGTTTTTCGGCAACCCTTGCATAGTCTGTCTACGCAGGCGTCCCACGTTAAACTAATTATGACATGGTCTATGTCAATGGTCGACAACCTTGTCAACCAAAAGTCCCAAATATAAATAACAGATAATTGAACTTTAATGAAAGAGCCATTTTTTAACACTAAACTAAACATACCATAACGGGTCAAATGCCCATTTAGAACTTTTGCATTGAAAATGTACGTATCAACTTATTGCTTTTGCAAATTTGACTTCAAGCCTTTTTCTTACCAATTAATCTAGTTATTATACTTTTTGTTTTGTTTTTGTTTATTTTGAGTAATACTTCTCATATACCGTTATCTACCCACTATGGTAGAAATAGGTACCATTAGGTGTTGGTATGATTAGTGTTAACAAACATTTTTTAGCCATATGTTTCAAAAATGTTTACTTGTCTCTTACAAGATGATAAGTAGTATTCCGTGCTTGACTAAACATTTTACGGAAGAATCGTAGCCGAGGAGTCAAATAGCCGCAAGTCACCGACCACTGATCTATGTCCAATGTTTTTACATTGAACATGGACATTTTATTACATCAGGATCTAATTCGCGGAGTAATTTGGAAATATTGTTATCCTGTTCAAAATCATGCAATACGAAGATTCAGACTATGTTTTCCATGTCACTTGTGAAGCCGCGTTTTAAGACTCCAGTGCGAAACTTTCCTTTTTAACTTACACTCGTCTAAGTGACTGGCCTTTTGCCAGTCTCGTCGTGTATCGGATATATGGTAATTCCTACTCCCCCTATAGCGGCATTAAATTAATGTTGTTTTTTACTTCTTACAGGAAATATTTATGTACATACATATTTTTTATTTATTTAGTAGTCTGGTACTTTTTGCGCTATTATCAGTAATAGATTGTAGAAATCAGTGAGCAGTTTGGCCACGAGTGTAGTTTCGCCCCATAGATACAGTCCACTGAGTTTCTCGCCGAATCTTCTCAGTGGGTCGCGTTTCCGATCCGGTGGTAGATTCTGCGGAGCCCTGCTCTTGCTAGGGCTAGTTAACAACGCCCCCAAGTTAGAGCCCCGAGAGCTCACCTACTAGTTAGGTTACGCTTACATAGCCTCTTAAGGCTACCATTATGGTACGATAAAAAAGGTAGCTTTGACGGCAATGGAATGCTTGAATTATAAAGGACTTTTTTAGTTAGTAACATACAAAAAAGCTATCGCAACCAACAGCCGATTCTGTTGCTGAATATTCTCTTATTACAAATACCAACAAATAGGTTGATTTGGCAGGACCTAGAGACGCAATATTCTCTTACTGGGGACTTGCTCACAGTGGTTAAGAGATGGACTTCAAGGATCAGAGATGAAATTCGAGACCTAGGTGTGTATAGCACAAACCACAAAAAAATAGGGTTGGCACTCATACCTATAACTGAAAGAAAAATCGTATTTACGTCAGTTTGCATCGTTTCGTCATATGGAAAATATAAATAAATTAAGATTTCTAAATTACATTTGTGTTCATCAATACCACCATTAGGCTACATATTTTTTTTTTTTTTTCCTACCTAAGCAAGCCCTAGGGGCTATTTCAGCGTAACCCTAACTTTAGTAGGTGAGCTCACGGGGCTCAAACCTGATGACGTTGCTAACACGAACCCTAGCAAGAGCCGTGCTTCGCAGAATCTACCACCGGATCGGAAACGCGATCCACTGAGAAGATCCGGCGAGAAACTCAGTGGGCTGTGTCTGAGAGTTAATTTACTCGTCGAGCCCTTCGTCGCAAGCGACGGGTTCGACGAGAACGGTGANATCTACCACCGGATCGGAAACGCGACCCACTGAGAAGATCCGGCGAGAAACTCAGTGGGCTGTGTCTGAGAGTTAATTTACTCGTCGAGCCCTTCGTCGCAAGCGACGGGTTCGACGAGAACGGTGACCGGTGCTTGAAGTACCTAAAAGCACCGTTAGTGGATCGGGAGGATCCGAGATGACGTGTTTTGGGCGACGTCGACTGATTTTCATTCTGTCCGCAGGATCGGGAATGTTAGGCTACAGACGTCCACTATTGGATATAAGCCTCCTTATTTGTGATATGAGCCTTTAAAGCCATTAAATTTAACCTACAACCTTATCTCAATTGAATGAATGAATGAAAATTCTTTATTGCACAAAAATATTGTACAAAGGCGAACTTAACGCCATGCAGGCATTCTCTTCCAGTCAACCCTCGTTGATGAAGTAAAAGATTCAAGAAGTGCATAGCTGTGATGAAGTTAATACATGGCGATAGTTTAAAGAATTACAGTAGACATCAGTAAAATGAACACTAGATTATAATTACATTACCAAAACAAATACATAGATACATACATAAAGGTACATACAAAATACATATATAAGAAATACATATCAAATAAAATTAATTATACATACCACAATATACTACAAAACAATCAAGCTATCTGTGCTTTGAAAAAGTATTTTGAATTTAGTAATGAAAAACAAATACAAATTGGCGCAGCTATTGCGTGTATCAACAGCCAACGCACAGATACACACACAGTCCGTTTACGATATTGTTTAGTATGGATTTGATACTCCAAGGCTTGGTTGCTAAGAAATTTCAAGAAATAACAACAAACCATCTATTAATAGGATCCATTTTAGAAATTAACGAGCGTTTGAATTAATAATAGGGCTATTTGTAGATAAAGCTAGAAGAGCCGACCTCTCGGTGGGCCAATCGAGTTCATGTCAATATCAATGCCAGTACACGGTTAGAGCATCATCACGATCAGACCCGATTTTCGGCTCTCTCCAGTCATTACCGGTCACAATACCGGCCACAAATCATCATTCCTCATAGTGAGGGGTCATACAATTTAAGTGCTCTATCAAGGTAGCAGCGTCAAATCAGCAAAATTCAATATAAAATTATGCAAAATTTGTAGCTTTTTTGTTGCTATTTAGTTGCTAAAACCGCGATTTTGTTGCTTGAGCCGTTCGCGAAAAAATCGCAATTACTGCTAACTTCATATAAAGCTAGCATAAAATTTTGATAAATTAATAAATATCGAATCAACTATTGAACCAAAATTTGTTGCTCATTTGTTACTGCAAATAAGCACTAACGAAATTAAAAAAAAAAGACCTGACGTATTTTTTAAATTGGCAATGATTTTTTAACACATGCTAGCTTGAACTCGACTTGCTAAACAAAAATTGAAAAGAAGATTTAGTTGCTGCATTGAACAATGTTCAAATAGGCCTAAAGAATCAGCAACAAAATAGAAACTAAAAATAGACTGATTCTTACGATCAGCAACAATTTTTTTTGTACATGCCATCTTGAACTTGACTTGCTGAACAGAAAAATGCTAAAAAATTTAATTGCTACATTGAACAATGTTTAAATGGGCGTAAAGAATCAGCAACAAAATAGAAATTAAAAATAGACTGATTCTTACGATCAGCAACAATTTTTTTGTACATTTAAGAGAAGTTGAAATTTGATCCAATCTTAAGGACTATCACGCTTTTTATATCGAATGGCATTGAAAAAGACGAATGGATGACGAGAGATTCTATCTACGCTTTAACCCTAAGAAGTATGCAAATTCATTTAAAAAAAATAGATTTCATTCAGGCTTCATTTTAATTGAACCACATAGTCAATTTAGCATTTCAATGTAACAAGAAAATCGATTCGGATCGATATAAAGAATCTATTATCGATAAACGAAAATGATCTGCTGACTGAAACCAATATGGCTTCAGCCTGGCACTTTCAAGAAGTGAATGCAAACAAACTATGAGCACTCTTTTTACTGGTGGCAGGACCTCTTGCGAGTCCGCCCGGGTAGGTACCATCGCCCTGCCCATTTCTGCCGTGAAGCAGTAATGCGTTTCGGTTTGAAGGGCGGGGCAGCCGTTGTAACTATAATTGAGACTTTAGAATTTACGTTATAGATGTCTATGGGCTCCAGTAACCACTTAACACTAGGTTGGCTGTGAGCTCGTCCACCCACCTAAGCAAAAAAAAAAAAATGGAGCATCCTAATACAAGCTTATTATTAAATGCTCGCGAATATATTGACAGTGATTTTAAACAACAAAAAAATATGTTTGACAACTGTCCATCGTTAATCTCCGAAACGATTTGGCTTCTTGGGTGGGGGAACACGAAGAGTGTGTGAGGTTATGTGAATTGTTTTTTTTTTTTGTTAAAACCGAAGCAAATGGAAGCTGAGGGTAAAAAGAGCCACGAAGGGCTTTCAAGGACACGACCTTCAGCAATGAAGTATTCGACTAAGAAGAGAAGAAGAGAAATGCACACAAATCACGCTAATGTTTGATATGAGAATCGAGTCTGCGTGTGTAGCGCAACGGCCGCGGGCGCTATCTACCGCGCCACCCAGTCAGTCCAGAGCCTCGGTTGGTTGAGACTTTTTGGCGGGAAAGCGAGGAGTGAAGTTTTGATAAGATTTGTTGTATTTTGTCTATTTAGTGTTCCTCCGCGTTTAAATGTGAAATAACGGTGGTTTGTTAACCGTTCATCATCTGTGAAAGTACACAAATGTGGGAAAATGAAACAAAGCCGTTGGACGTGACTTCTTGGATTCTTCCAGAGCCCATTGAAAAACTCTCAGTAGATAACAAACATTATAACGTAAATGCTGCCACCCACCTTGAGGCAAGAGTTCTAAGGTCTCAGTATAATTACAACGGCTGCCCCACCCTTCAAACCGAAACGCATTATGTTTAAATACAGGGTGGTGGAACCTACCCGTGCGGACTCACAAGAGGTCCTACCACCGGTGATAACGCAAATTATAATTTTGCGGATTTGGTTTTTATTACACAATGTTATTCCTTCACCGTGGAAGTCAATCGTAAACATTTATTATTATTATTTATTTATATTTATTTAAAATCTTATTAATTACATAATATTTTTTAAAAAAGATATTAAAAATACAATTTTTAAAAAACACTATAAAAAAAAAGATTGCCGCTGATGGCGGTGTCTACGACACAAGCCACCAGTGGTTAGGACTCCAGAGTGAGAAACCTCCTCACAATGCGTGCAGTATCGAGGATAACTGCTTTCTGTATTAGGCCCTTAACCCAGCTGGATAACGAAAGTTTCTTAAGATGTTGATCGAAACTTTTCGCTATCAAGCCGTTATTATTATTATTATTATTTATTGCTTAGATGGGTGGACGAGCTCACAGCCCACCTGGTGTTAAGTGGTTACTGGAGCCCATAGACATCTACAACGTAAACGCGCCACCCACCTCGAGATATAAGTTCTAAGCTCTCAGTATAGTTACAACGGCTACCCCACCCTTCGAACCGAAACGCATTACTGCTTCACGGCGGAAATAGGCGGGGTGGTGGTACCTACCCGTGCNCAGCCCACCTGGTGTTAAGTGGTTACTGGAGCCCATAGACATCTACAACGTAAACGCGCCACCCACCTCGAGATATAAGTTCTAAGCTCTCAGTATAGTTACAACGGCTACCCCACCCTTCGAACCGAAACGCATTACTGCTTCACGGCGGAAATAGGCGGGGTGGTGGTACCTACCCGTGCGGACTCACAAGAGGTCCTACCACCAGTGATTACGCAAATTATAATTTTGCGGATTTGGTTTTTATTACACGATGTTATTCCTTCACCGTGGAAGTCAATCGTAAACATTTATTAAGTACGTATTTAATTAGAAAAATTGGTACCCGCCGCCGGGATTCGAACACCGTTGCATCGCTAGATACGAATGCACCGGACGGACGTCTTATCCTTTAGGACACGACGACTTCAACTGTTCCGTGGATATAAAATTATTATTTTTATTTCATATAAGCGACATGCTATCTATTGACGGCTAGCATTGGCATACGGATGTTAGAACAAGCGATGCGCGATATATCGATTAAATCAATCACTTTCGGAGCGTAATGCTTGTGTATAAAGTGGAAAACCCTTTTGTTATGATATCGAGGAGAGTCCCTCGAACCTTCCGAGAGTATTGAGATTCTTGCGGTCAGTGTTTCAGTATCTGAGTAATTTAGTGGGTACAATTAAATTAGAGCTTACAGCTTTAAATTTGAACAAAGAAATATAATTGACTAATAAAACGTGAACATTTATTAATCTGATCACTTGGCACATTGTTCGCATTCATATTTTATTAGAGGTCACGTAATTAAAACAAAACAAAAAAAATCTTAGAGGCCTTTCTTATAATGCAATCCTCTATTGTTGCATACTTTTAAAATTACTAATGATAATATCGTACAATGAAAATAATGACAATTACTTACATACCTGCAGCCAAAGATAAAAATGTAAACAATGGTACGACTGTACATTGTCTTTGACATGAAGCCGCATCTATGACGTCGTGAAAATCTTTACTACTTCGATTAACTGGATGCGTATAAATAAGGCGAAATCTAATATATAAAATTCTCGTGTCACAATGTTCGTTCCCATACTCCTCCGAAGCCGCTTGACCGATTCTCATGAATTTTTTTATGCATATTCAGTTAGCCTGAGAATCAGCTACTATCTATTTTTCATACCCTAAGTGATTAGGGTTGTCCACCCCTAACATTTTTTTTTATTTGGACTTTTTTTTTGTTATAATGAGGTATTATTATGTGGTTGAATGAGGTTTTGTTATTTTTATTATATATTCCCTCATCGTTCACAGCACTACATACCTCTTTCACTCATTTACCACATCCTTACACACTTACAATAAGTTAGGTTTTTTTTCTACACTAGAAATTCCCTAGAGATCTTATATATGGCAAAACAATGTTTGCCGGGTCAACTAGTAATGTATAAACTTTTTGAAAATTCGTGAATTAAAATACAACAAAAAAAATAATTCAAAAGCGTGTTAAAATACTCGTAATACAATGATTGGAGTCTCCTTTTAAGCGTGAAAGCCTGTACTAGGAGACTCCGCTCTTCCATAAAAGCACATTATATACTACAATATTACAAGTTATATACTACAATATTATATATTACTTCGTTAGTTTAAAATCAACGGCAGCGTCTTCCGTGATTTAAAAAAAAAACTTGAAAGATGAAAGGATTATTTGATTAAAACAATTCATTTTCATTGTCAACAATTCAATAGACAAACAACTATTTCAGAACTTAAGCCTTCTAGAATTCCATTGCGACCGGTTGGCGGCGACCTGAATTCAGCTTGTACAGCCAACCTTCATGGTGATTCAAGGAACACTATGATGTAACGTTGATTTTTATCGTGGCGTACTGTGACCCTTTTTTTATTGCTTAGATAGGTGGACGAGCTCACAGCCCACCTGTTGTTAAGTGGTTACTGGATCCTTTTTTTTTCCCTACCTATGCTGATAGCCTTCAGAGGCTATGTCAGCTTACCCTAGCGTGTGTAGGTGAACTCACGGGGCTCAAACCGGAGAGTTGCTAACTCTGACCCTAGCAAGAGCAGTGCTTCGCAGAATCTACCACCGGATCGGAAACGCGACCCACTGAGAAGATACGGCGAGAAACTCAGTGGGCTGTGTCTGTGGGTTAATTCGCTCGTCGAGCCCTTCGTCGCAAGCGACGGGTTCGACGAGGACGGTGACCGGTGCTTGTAGTGCCTAAAAGCACCGTTAATGGATTAGGAGGATCCGTGATGACGTGCTTTGGGCGACGTCGACGGTTTACCATTCGGTCTACAGGATCGGGTATGAAACTGGATCCCACAGACATGTAAGTACGAGGTAAATGCACCACCCACCTTAAGATATAGGTTCTAAGGTCACAAGTATAGTTACAACGGCTACAAGGGTGGGGCCCTTCAAACCGAAACGCATTTCTGCTTCGCGGCAGAAATAGGCGGGGTGGTGGTCCCTACCCGTGCGGACTCACAAGAGGTCCTGCCACCAGTAAAACCTCCAGTTAATCCGTCCAAACGAGCATGTCGTTACATTTAACGTAAGACACGATATTTTGATAATTCAACGGAGAAAACGATGAATCAAAGTGGGTTGTCGAGTCTTCATGTCGAGACTCCAGTATTCACTTAGCAGAAAGGCTTATCAAAAAGGCTAACCACGGATTCATCAGATCCAATAACCTTTGCATTAGACGCCTTCAGCTCTAATACTAGGAGCAGGCTTAGGGACCCCGGTAACCGTACTCGTCGAACTCGACGAAGAGGTCGACGTGCAACCTAACCCATGCCTCAGCCCGCTGAGTTTCTCGCCGGATCTTCTCAGCGGGTCGCGATTCCGATCCGGTAGTAGATTCATTCGCGAAGCAATTGCTCTTGAGTTGTTAGGTCTCCTTCGGAGGCGCTCGGGCAGCTGTTAGCAAATCCCACCTCTTCTGGCTGAGCCTTTGCTCGCCCACTTGTCCTGGTGAAACTGGAAAGGCCTTCGAGCCACCAGTAATCTTTCAATCATAAAAAAAAGCTAAGAAACATTGTTTGGGTTGCAAAAAATAAAGAGAAGTCCATTTGAACACAATTTCTGAAATTAAAACCACATGCACAGCACGAGCGATAGCGAACAATGCGAACTGATTACATTTCACAAATTCATTTATACGAATCTAATCAACGGACGATTAAAGAATCGCGATAGCTTATCGCGCTACGTATGCTGTCGCAATTATATTATTAACTAGCGACCCGCCCTCGCTTCGCTTCGGAAACATTAAAACACACATGAAACCAAAAAAATAAAATAAAATAAATTTAAAAAAAAGTAGCCTATGTTCATCAGGGACAATGTCGGCTTCTAATGGAAAAATAATTTTTCAAATCGGTCCAGTAGTTTCGGAGCCTATTCGAAACAAACAAACAAACAAATCTTTCCTCTTTATAATATTATAGATATAGATTGGAGACGTAAACATAGACAATGCAGTAGTGTTACATTGTGTACGTATTGCGTAACGTCGTGTGAAAATTAATATCGTTTTGCTGCTTATCCGATGCTAAGTGACATAATTTTTAAATAATAATAATAAGCTTTATTTAATTCCATGCATAGTAATTACAATGTATGGACCCCGTTCGGGTAAAAGCCTCCCCAAGGAATGCCACCCTTCTCTGTCCTTGGCTCTGTCAAGCCAACTTCGACCCGCGCACGCTAGAATTTCGTCTGCCCATCTGGCCCTTGGTCGAACTTTGGATCTGGCGCCTTTTGGCCCTGACCACTTTAATGACCTTGAGAGTCCATCTATCATCTTTGTAACGGGCTACGTGGCCCGCCCACCTCCATTTAGCCCTCATAGCAAAGGTTAAGGCATACTTTTGTCTTCTTTCGGATGTCAACATTCTTTACCTTATCCTTCAGTTTTATACCTAGGCAACTTCTTTCCATATTTATTCAATTTTTGAATAGGCAAATAAAAAGAACATTGTTTTCTGTGTGAATAAGATTTTAAGATTATTTTTTTATAGTTTAGGTAGGTGGACGAACTCAACAGCCCACCTGGTGTTAAGTGGTTACCGGAGCCCATAGATAGCTACAACGTAAATGCTGCCACCTACCTTGAGCTAGGAGTTCTAAGGTCTCAGTTTCAATAGTACAACGGCTGCCCCACCCTTCAACCGAAACGCATTACTGCTTCACGGCAGAAATAGGCAGAGTGGTGGTGGTACCTACCTGTCGATCGATTTAGTCGATTTTTATACACAGCTGCGCTGTCGGTTGCAATTCAATACCCATATTTACGAGTATACCGATAAGTGAAAGCATTCTATTAGTACTTGCGCATGGAAATGCTGGGCCTTAAATACCTACTGGTAGTTTTACGAGCGGAACTGGCAAGGGTACAGAAAATCATTAATTGAACATTTATATTGTAAATTCTTCATATAGAGCCACAAACTATTGAAGGCTATTCCTCATTGGGAAATACAGCGCAGAAAGAGAGTGCGCACTCCTCTTGTACTGTTAGCGTTGGCAATAATTAGTGGTCGTTGAATCGAATGCCTATACTAGTCCAGACGGGTTTGTCTTTTTCCTACTAAGCTGATAGCCTTGAGAGGCTATGTCAGCGTAGCCTTAACGTATAGGTTCTCGGGGCTCAAACCAGGAGGCGTTGCTAACACTGGCCCTAGCAAGAGCAGTGCTTCGCAGAATCTACCACCGGCTCGGAAACGCGACCCACGGAGAAGATCCGGCGAGAAACTCAGTGGGCTGCGGATAGTGGCGTGATATGGTTACTGGAAAGTGGCTCTTATTGGCTTAACACGAAATATGACATAGTAGCTACAAACAAGTAAATTAACCCATAGTTAGTTTACCTTCCCTTCGTCGCAAGCGACGGGTTCGACAACAAGTCCAGATGGGTATCAAAATAGATTAAACCGAAATGTGTCTCTGTGAAGGCTGCGCGAATAATCGCTCCAATGCTTAGATACAAATCTTTACAAGACTTCCAATTTCAGAGTATCTTCCGTCTCCTATTATCATTGTTTCTTTGTAGCTGCTCAGGACCGATCAACAGGACTTTTAATTTTTTCGCACGTAACCTAAGGGGTTATGCCAGAGGTACCGGGCAAGGCAGAACCGCAGTTCTGTAAGACCTTGGTCTTGATCTTGTATGATATGGAATGATCTTGTATGGTATGGAATTGTCCTGTAAGACCATTTCAAACCATTGCACAAACCCCTTCTCAAGATACAGCGCAGCTTGCGAGTATCACTACATCACATCACTTACGTTAGTCACTATCATGCTGTTTGGTTGTTTGGTTACTTGGTTATTGTTAATTTGTTTACCTCAATGAGCCCCGCACAAACTTCAAACTTTATGTGGTTATCAGAGTCAACAGATATCTCAAATTAAATTCGCAATATGGGTACATTGACCCTCTGGTTTTAGTTCAAATTTGTGTAACAATGATAACAACCTTTCATATTGAATGCAGGACTGCTTCATGACAGATATGAGTAGAATATGTGTAGACCCATGCAGGACCATTAGCACAAACAATCAAGCAAATCTATATTTTTGAAAGTTAGGTTTTAATTATAGGATGCTTTCTAAACATTGATTTTTTTATATGTTTCTCTTTATTATAGTAATATAGATAAATGAATAAAATATTGAGAAAGAATTTTCGGTATTTGTTGTAAATGTTTATGATAATAAAATGCAAATCACAGTATTGAAAACAAATTTGTTCAGGCCAGTGCCTTCAATTATTTTAGAGCAAAGTCAAAGATGCTAGGCTTCTAAGGCGCTAAGTATCACAGCTTAATAAGTTAATGTATTTCGCTATCATTCGTTCATTCACTACCCGCTCTTCAAGCTCGTTGTACATCTCCATTAAAATATATCAGAATAATATCAAGTGCTGGAGTTTTATTACCACAAGAAACTCCCTTATGTACCACAAGCCGGTACAAAATTGATACAATATAATTTAGTTAAATAATCAGATTTATTCATCTTGGGCAGCTTCAAGAACATACAATAATATTCGCATAATATTTTGCTTTACAATTTAAATTTGCATAATTTCATTGCTAAATGTTTGCTTTATCACAAAATTTCATAATAATAATTTATGTTTTATCTGCCAAGACTCATGGAGTAGCACCATTAGGTGTACCTCATAAAGATGGTTTTGATGATTTTTTCGATTGTAATAGTTCCATAAAATTACATGGAAGTCATTGCTCATGGTGGAGCAAACGGTCTGGTCGTTTCCATACTTATCAGACTGTTTGAAACCACTGCTAAGATCAATTTCCAAGAAGCACGATAGTGCAGAACACACCTATACTAATATATAAATCTACAGTGGTTTTTACAGATGTTCCGTTATAACTACTGAACCATGCATCGAAATGGATAGGCTAATATTTATATGAGTGTTAGACTCCCTAATAATAATGACAATAAATAATAATGTTAATTTTAAATGCCCAGTGAAGTGGGCGAGTACAGCTAGTTTGTGTATAAAATCAGCATTCGTCTAATTAACACATACCAGTAAACCGCAGTTACATAAAATACTTAATATTTATTATACTGATTTAGTTAAGGGAGCCCCTTCACAAGATTATAATAGAAATAGTAATACCTAGTATATTAAGTAGAGAGTAAATAAAGACTATCTTGTGCCAAGTTTTTGTCTGTATTATAGGGCCAGAAAGATATGGGCGAAATCATAAATAAGTACACTTAAACTTTGAATTTCAAATCTCTTTAACAAAGATAATTTAAGTCAGAAACGGAAACCCCAGCTCTATGGTACAAAAATTAAACTTTTAAAAATCAGTCAAAGATTTGTATGAAATGGTTTGGTAGACAATATGAATAAAGGCTTAGTGACTTTTAACACATTTTTTAGTGTGATTTGTCTACAAATTACAATAGAATTTACTCAATTACAGTAAAATCACTTACCAATACCAAAAAGACACAATCACACACAAATATAAGCAGTCACTTTAAATGTAATATTAATTAAAATTAAATAACAACACTTTAGGATATTTACAGGCATTGTTTTACATACATGATTTACATCCTGTTTATTTTGAAGTTATGATAAACACTACATGTTACCTACTATGTGAATTATTATTAGTGTATGTCAAAAATGATTCATAATGTGTATTATTAATTTGTGATTGTTTTGAATACAGTTGGTAATGTATTTCAAATGCTTTGTCACATGTTATTAATTAAACTTAAAACCGGCGCTCAGATAACTATGTGGAATAAATGAATGAATTTATTTTATGATTAATTACATTATCATCGTTTTAATAGCTTTAAAGGCTTATGTTCAAGTCCACATTTCAAAAAGGGAGAAACACTGACCTAATGAACAAACTTTCTACAATTATTGTCATTTAGTTTTTTATGTGTTACTGCTATATTCATAGCACTACTAATTATATTTAACAATTATTTAAACTTACGTCGTAAGGTACATTTTTTTCGGCGATCGAACTCCTGTCGCGATCTGTAAAAAAATATTNTTAAAGGCTTATGTTCAAGTCCACATTTCAAAAAGGGAGAAACACTGACCTAATGAACAAACTTTCTACAATTATTGTCATTTAGTTTTTTATGTGTTACTGCTATATTCATAGCACTACTAATTATATTTAACAATTATTTAAACTTACGTCGTAAGGTACATTTTTTTCGGCGATCGAACTCCTGTCGCGATCTGTAAAAAAATATTAGTTTTATTTAATTGTACGCTTGAAACTTGTAACCCGTAAACTAATATGTCATAATAGGATTATAACAAAAGAATGTGCTGTATTATTGAATATAGGACATTACCATCGTCCTCGGCGACTGACTGCTCTGTAGCGTTCTCAGACTTTTTCAAAACAGAACTTTCCATCACTTCTATGTGATCTGAATCGCCCGAAGCCATTTTTGTTTCACTTTTACATCACTTTGTATTCAAGTACTATTCAATTCTTTTATGTGCACAATAACGATTCTCATGGTTCACTTCGCACTTCGCGGTATCACCACTATTCAGTATTCTCTCTAATTTAATTAAAAAGAAATCAATTACTTTACGGAAAGAATCGGTCGTGTAAAGCAACCCGTCTGACACGATCTCTCATAGTAACTGGGTTGCTAGATAAATTAATTTTATTGTTGAATGAATTTAAATGAGCCTGGCAACTGTCAAATGGTGCAATCACTGTTTGCTGAAGGACTAGATACCAGGCCATAAACTAAAAAAAAAATCACTGTTGCGATGAAAAACATTTCTGTTTCACACTTACACACATTCACAATACTCACAATCGTAATTCAGATTTCATAAAATATCGTTTTGTACTTACTGACTAGTAACGGCTCTGTTCAATTGTACTACACAATGTCGTGTAGGTACGCACTATTACTGCATTATGGGTAATTTCTATTCAGTGGTAGATTCAGCAAAAGACTGCTGTTGCTAAGGCTAGTCTTACCAAATTCTCTCACGTAGAATACGTGAGCTCATTTACCAGTCCGACAGCAGATGGAATAGTCTCTTTAGCCAACAATTAGAGAATAATTGCACTATGGATCACTTTTCTCTCTGCAGGTTTTATGTCATATGTTATGCTTCGATTTTTCGAATTAGACTTCTCGGTTACTCAATTAATTCCCTTTGTATTTGCCCCACACGAAAGCTCTGAAACGTAAGCACACCTTATTGACTATCTCTTGCTCAATACGTGTTCTTGTGAAGAGTTCGCTGCGTTATCCGTCTGCTCTTTACTAGGTAAAAATATTGTAATTTAAGTTAATATCGTTATTGGCAAGCGACGGCTGTGGTTGACCCTTAGATTGGTTGGTCTCGGTGTTCGAATTATAGACAAGATAAGTTTACGGTTCAACTAAAGACATGTCAGTGACTTCATATTAAACCAAGGATTTTTCTTTATTGGAATAGGAAAAATCGCCTTATTGCATTTGAAATTGATACTGTTATCGAATGTTTTGGCATCGCCAGTGTGTGAAAAGTCATAGAGAGCGTCCAACACAAACATAGCTTTCAAACGTGTTTAGGTTTCATACTTCAGTGGTTTTTGTTCATCATCATCTCAGCCTGTCCACTGTCCACTGCTGAACATAGGCCCCTCCAAGTGATCCCCAGTGCGGCCGGTCAAACGTGTTATTGGGCATGATAAAATATCAGTTGATATGTACATTACTTCTTTTTTTTAAATCTAACACCGGTCACTCACATGCGCACGAATACGCAAACCCACAAGTGTAGGACGACATTTGCGAATGATTATGCAAAGTTTTCGCTGCATTCGTGGTTTTCCAAGCTGTGTCGGTTTTTTAACAGACATCAAAGCGCGCGAACCTCGTACCTTCGCGTAGTCTCCCACACATTCGCTTGCCCAGTTGCGCCGACGATTGCGAAGGTAACGGACGTTTACTATACGCCATTTTCATAGTTCGTGACGTCTACTGTGTAGCGTATCTTCATCAAAAGAAATCCCATAAAAACAGCATGGCTGTTAATGATGTCTGGGAAAGAATTAAAAACTCTTTTTCTCTTCAATGTTCTATTGACGAATTAAAAAGGAGGAGAAATTCGTGAGACATTCGTAAACAAATGTAGGAGGGAGCGCAAACGGGTTCGCAAATTGAGTATGCGAACCCATTTGCACAACCGCTAGGTTTGCGAATGAATGTTTGACGGCCCTTCACATGCGCGCAAACATTCGTACAATCTACGAATATTTGCGCGCATGTCAGTGGCCGGCATAAAGCGGATTTGTTTTCTTTTTTTAAAGATTTTATGACCTGGTAACTAAGACCCTTACGTCAAGTTTTATTTTAATTTTAATTATCGTGTAATAAAAATGAAACCCGCAAAATTATAATTTGCGTAATTACTGGTGGTAGGACCTCCCGTGAGTCCGCGCGGGTGGGTACCACCGCCCTGCCTATTTCTGCCGTGAAGCAGTAATGCGTTTCGGTTTGAAGGGCGGGGCAGCCGTTGTAACTATACTTGAGACCTTAGAACTTATATCTCAAGGTGGGTGGCACATTTACGTCGTAAATATCTATGGGCTCCAGTAACCACTTAACACCAGGTGGGCTATGAGCTCGTCCATCCATCTAGCAATAAAAAAAAATTAAATCTTTTTTTATTTTGAAAAATGATATTACGAAATGAAATGAAGTTAATATGAAACATGGCATGAAATAAAATGGGACGAAACGAGATGAGATGAAAATAATTTCAGTAAAATGGGGTCCTTTACTGAGAATTTTTCAGTTGACTTTTTGGAGGATCCTAGAAGTTACGTTCAACGGCATTGTTTCATTTTCCCACATTTGTGCACTTTCACAGATACAAATTATTACAATTTAATACAATTTAATACAAATGAATACAATTATTACACATTTAAACCTGAAGAAACACTAAATGAACAAAATAAAACTAATCACACAACTTCACTCCTCGCCTTCCCGCCCAAAAGTCCGATTAATATAACATAACAATTTGTCGAATACATAACTTAACATTTACGATGCACCATCGTTAGCGATTGATTAGTGTGATTGATTTTCAATAAATACATAATATAATTATTACATAATATGAAATTTTTGATCTGAAGCGAAATGATACCTACGATATTAATTAATTTGAGACTTTAATCAATTGGGATGAAATTAAATGAGATGAAATACAGTTTTAATAAAATATTTCTTTTTTACGGAGAGATTTTCAGTTAATTTTTAGATGAACACGAGAAGCCCCTCCATCAGAGCAGTCCCTCGCAGAGATGCTACACAGCAAATCACCTTTATTTCATATTTACATCAGAAGAAACACTCCCACCAAACAGCTACTGCTGCAACTCTATAAAAGGTTTTTTTAAAGGGAATCAAAGATTTGGATTTCGAAAGAAACCATAGTTGAGTAACATCTGAGGATATAGTGAATTTTCCGATGTAGAGTGTTTCGCTACAATAACAAGAAAAATACTTATAAAAACTAAAGCTGTTATTTCAACATACAACCTGATACCTAAAAATGTCAAATTATGCCATTGGCAGATAAAAATAATACCGCATACTACATTTCCTGCTGAGATTGTCACAGAGACTATTTTATAAATTATGTATCATATTGTAAATGAGTGCAGTAGAATGGCATCGAGCAGGGAGAGATGGCGCGACATCGTGAGACGCATCAAGTCTGCCCCTTCCAACACTNTTTCAACATACAACCTGATACCTAAAAATGTCAAATTATGCCATTGGCAGATAAAAATAATACCGCATACTACATTTCCTGCTGAGATTGTCACAGAGACTATTTTATAAATTATGTATCATATTGTAAATGAGTGCAGTAGAATGGCATCGAGCAGGGAGAGATGGCGCGACATCGTGAGACGCATCAAGTCTGCCCCTTCCAACACTAGAACAACTTCTTCTTCTTCTTCTACATGACGATCACGACTAAACTGTCAAGAGTGACACGACTGAGAAGAATTGTAAATTAAAATACTTCGTAGTACGCATTTAATTTTTTAAGGATTCTAGAAATAGAAAATTTGTCGATATTCTGCTCTATATTTATGACGAATATGTTATTTAAAATGTTATTGTTATATATCGAAAATGTCGACAATGAATAATATTTCGTCAATGATTATGATATGAACACTGCCAAATATTGGAACCATCAATGCAAAACCGCCGTCGCCCGAAACATGTCTTTTCGGATCCCCGGATTCACACTCGGTGCTTTTAGGACCCTCAAGCTCCAATCGACGAGCGAACTGACCCATAGACACAGCCCACTAAGGTTCTTGCTGGATTTTCTCGGTGGGTAGCAGTTCCGATCCAGTTGTAGATGCTGCGAAGCACTGTTCTTGCCAGGGCTAGTGTTAACGAATTCTCTAATACTAGCCCTGGTTGAGGTTGAGCCGGAGCCTACTGAGTTTTTTTTTATTTTTTGTTGCTTAGATGGGACGAGCTCACAGCCTACGTGGTGTTAATTGGTTATTGGAGCCCATAGACATTCACAACGTAAATGTGCCACCCACCTTGAGAAACAAGTTCTAAGGTCTCGAGTACAGTAAAAACGGCTATCTAAAGTTTCTCGCTGGATCTTCTCAGTGGGTCGCGTTTCCGATTCGGTGGTAGATTCTGCGAAGCACAGCTCTTGCCAGGGTTCGTGTTAATAACGTCGTCAGGTTTGAACCCTGTGAGCTCACCTACTAGTTAAGGTTACGCTGAAATTAAGGTTACGCTGAAATAGCCTCTCAAGGCTATCAGCTTACGGCCTGGCCACGGGGATCGGCGGTGCGAACAGCGAAGCGGTGGACGAGGCGACCATTCGCGCAGCACCGTTTGCAGGCCACGGGTACTCACGTTCGCCGCCGCGACTAGTAAGGAAGTCCGACTGCGAAATGTCTATATCGAAATTATCTCGATATTGCTTACAAATTAATAGTTTTTTGGTTCAGGACTTATTATTTAGAAAAGATTGTGAAGTACATGATTTGAATAAGAATCGGAGTATACCTAAAGATGGAGAATTCCACAAGAAGTACGAGAAATACTTTGGGTGGCTAGACTTCCAAATAGCTGGTCTAGCTAGTATTTCAGCTATTTTATTTTTTTATTGCTTAGATGGGTGGACGAGCTCACAGCCCACCTTGTGTTAAGTGGTTACTGGAGCCCATAGACATCCACAACGTAAATGCGCCACCCACCTTGAGATATAAGTTCTAAGGTCTCAAGTATAGTTATAATGGCTGCCTCACCCTTCAAACCGAAACGCATTACTACTTCACGGCAGAAATAGGCAGGGTGGTAGTACCCACCCGTGTAGACTCACAAGAGGTCCTACCACCAGTAATTACGCAAATTATTATTTTGAAGATTTCATTTTTATCACACGATGTTATTCCTTCACCGTGGAAATCAATCGTGAACGTTGAGTGTTGTTGAGTACGTATTTCATTACAAAAATTGGTACCCGCCTGATATTCGAACACCGGTGCATCGCTCAACACGATTGCACCGGACGTCCGTTAGGCCACGACGACTTTAAAAATATAAAATAAAAAATAAATAAAAAATATAAAAATTTCGGCGTTAATTTTTCGCGGCGAAAACAACTAAACTCATTTAATCACTGCACTATTCGCCGCGACTACCGCTCGACTCCGTGGCTCGCGCCGTCCGTATTCATGCATTTGTTTTGCTCGCCCGCCGCATCGCGCGATTCGCTCGGTACATTTCGCCGGTCGCTTCGCCGGTCGCCGGTGCGCGTGGCTTGTTAGGTACATTTCTATGCGCTTATTTTAGTCGCTAGACGCTTCGCCGTTCGCACCGCGCGAATATTCGTATCGGCGAATGTCCCGTGGCCAGGCTGTTAGGTAAGAAAAAAAAAAGTTGAGTCCGTGAACTCACCTACCCATCCCAGCGTAGCTGGAATAGCCTCTTAGGCTACTAGCGATTCGAAAGGGGAAAAAAAGTATTGGAAACGTCAGAATAAAATAAATGAAGACAGCAAAAGTGAGATTAGATTGTAAACAGTAAAATGTGGGGGTATACGACAACGGCAAGATCTTCCACCCGGCGGACGAGATTGCTCGGTGGACCGATGCAGCGATGGTCGGGATAGAACTGTTCGGAACTTGTTTATATCAAGTTATCTTGAAAATGTTGTAAGCGAGATTCAGACAATGTCAAATATTTTGTGTTGTATGATGGGTACCCTCTACAAAAAGTAGTTTTATTTATGTTATAATCACGACATTATCACAAATTAAAATAATAATAAATTATGGAAATTAAATTACATCAAGTTTCTATAAAACAAGTTGCATCGATGGCCCATTTGGTAATCCACAATTATGGTCTAAAAAACCAACAAGTATTACAAGCCATTCTTCAGTTTTTACAAATTATAAACTTTTGTTCCGGTCGTTCAGTTTCTTCCGTTAAATACAGTCTGAAACGCTACGCTCTTACTTGGTACGATAGCAGATATATCCTCGTTATGGCCGTACCAAATTCGAATACCTATGTATGTCGTGTGTTAGATACCGATATTACCGACTCCACTATATTTGACATTCGAGACCATATTAAGTGTATAATCTATGTTCGAGACTGCCGCCAGGCGCCATGTTTATTTCTTTTCCGTCACTTCTTTGCCGCGGTAAGAAATTTGTAGGTTAAATTAATCTAAGCGTCTAATATCCATAGAATTACTTAAAACAAAAACCGCAATTAATACTTAAGAATTTATTGTAAATTTCGAGTTCGTTTAATGACAATTAAATTAATTTCAGAATAAGTGTTGTGCAGTGATAACATAGAACACGGCGGCAGCGGCATAGTTATACTGAAAATGGGCAAAAAAGTAAGAGAATACAAGTCAGGAGACTTTATATTTGCTAAAGTTAAAGGATATCCAGCATGGCCAGCTCGGGTGAGTGATAATTGTTGTCATAATCGATTTCAAATCAGAAGCTTGCACTTTCAATAACATTACATAAAATTATCTGGTGGTAGGTAAGCGCGGGAAGACATATTGAACTGACGCTTCGACTCTTACGAAGGCCTTTTATGCAAATAACTCTCAAAAATACGTATACATTAACTAGCAATATATCTCTCAGAAAACAAACTAAATCCAGTATCTATTTAAAAAAAGATTATGCTTATTTGCTTAAAAAATCTGTTTCTATTGGAATGTTATTTTTATCAATTTTATTTCAGGTACAAAGATTGAATGGAAAGAAATATTTTGTATATTTCTATGGCACTGGTGAAATGTAAGTCTCTAAAAGCAAATAAAACCATTTTAATATGAATTGTAATACTAAGAACAATAACAATAATTTGCCACATCAAATTTTCAGTGCAAATCTTCCACCAAACATGATATTCGATTATGCAGAAAACAAGGACAAATTCTTAACTAAAACTGTTAAAAGGAGGGATTTCAATGACGGTGTGAAGCAGATAGAACATGATTTTGCTAATAATGTACCTTTAGAACAAGTTGTTGGATTATCTATTGGGGTAAGCTGCAAAAAGTAATCAAAAATTCTGTAAATATAGGTCTGTATTTGAAGTGAATAAGCAAAATAGTAACTGTATAGTTTTGCATTGCAATATGTTGCTGAAAAGAAAGCTACACTTACAGGAAATTATTAAAACTTACAAAAATAAATTTTCTCAAATCATCACTGCATTTTGCTCTCTAAACAATTTAACAAATTTTGCTGTACTTTATCAATGAGAAAATAAAGATTAATAAAACTATATTGATATGTAAAATATTGTTTAAAGAGATAAGACTTTTAGTGTGCTGTTTTTAAAAAAAATATATCAGAAAAATTACCCTGTTATTAGCTAAATAAATTTCCATGCAGGAATCTCCAAATCCAAATGTTACAGCAAATGACACAACAACCAATGACACTCTAGACGAAACCAATGCTGATACAACAGCAGCTGATGAAACTGTAGCTGATGAGGTACGTCTTTCTTTGCATTATTCACTGACAGCCAAATGAATATATTAAATTGGTAAAACTTTTAACTATCTAAAAGATATATGATGATTTAAATTATTTCAGACATCTAACACACTAAATAATGATACTGCCATAGAAGATTCAGATGATACTGGGGCCCTTGTGATCGATGAAGGAAAAGTATGTGTGACAATCAGAGAATTGTCATTTTTATACTAATCTAATATTTTTTGGTTTTTTAGGCTTTAGTCATAAAATAAGCTGTAGGCAGTGGCTTGGCTCTGCCCCTGGCATTGCTGAAGTCCATGGGCGACGGTAACCACTCACTATCAGGTGGGCCGTATGCTCGTATGCCTACAAGCACAATAATAATAAAAAAAACTCATTAACTTCAAAGCTGGTAATATTGATTTTTCTCCGTATCAAAAGATTATAAATACCATAAATACATATAGAAGAGGTATTTGTGGAAATGACAAAAGTAACCTTTTATAATTGCTAATGAGCCTGACTTCTTAAATATTCAGCGTACCTACTTTGAAAAAGCTAGTGTGACTCGGATTATTGAATTTTATGATACTGCTGTAGGTAACAAGACTAGAGCACTGAACCTGTAGTTTGAGATTATGTATAATCAAATTTTTTAAAGCTAAGAAGGGTGAAAACTCACGAGACCTTACAAGGTTATTAGTAGGCGGGTACCAATTTTTCTAATGAAATACGTACTTAACAAATGTTCACGATTGACTTCCACAGTGAAGGAATAACATCGTGTAATAAAAATCAAACCCGCAAAATTGTAATTTGCGTAATTACTGGTGGTAGAACCACTTGTGAGTCCGCACGGGTAGGTACCACCGCCCCGCCTATTTCTGCCGTGAAGCAGTAATGCGTTTCGGTTTGAAGAGTGGGGCAGCCGTTGTGACAATACTGAGACCTTAGAACTATATCTCAAGGTGTATGGCGCATTTACGTTGTGGATGTCTATGGGCTCCAGTAACCAGGTGGGCTGTGAGCTCGTCCACACATCTAAGCAATAAAAAATAAAAAATAATAATACCACGAGTAATTACGCAAGTTATATTTTTGCAGGTTTGGTTTTTATTACACGATTTTATTATTCTTTAGTGTGGAACTCATGAATATGTATTAAATACGTATTTCATCAAAAATTTAATACCACTACTGCTTCATTTTTTTTAAAAAGTAAATTGAAGCAATGAATTCACTTGTATTTGTAATAATTTTTCATTTACTCATAACTAGGTAATTGATGTTATCCACAAGTCATATGGATGAGTTTGCAATTTGTGATGACCATAACTAGTATTATTAGCCATTGTTATTAAACTGTTAACTATTATTCTATTTTGGCAGTGTAAAATTATAACAAAATTATTTTCAACAGCCAAAAGGCAGAAAATCCAAAGCAGAATCCGTGAAAACCCCTGCCAAACCAGTCAAAGAGCCAAAGACACCTCGAGGTAAGGCCAAGAGGGATGAATCAAGAGAAGATGATCAGGATGAAAAGAAAGAGGAAGAGCTGGTCAGCAGGAGCGGCAGGAAGATACGTCCAAAAAGGTAACAATCAGATAACAAAGCTATAGTATTATAAGAAGAAGTCGTCGTGGCCTAAAGGATAAGATGTTCAGTGCATTCATATCGAGCGATGCACCGGTGTTCGAATCTCGCAGGCGGGTACCAATTTTTCCAATTAAATACGTACTTAACAAATGTTGACGATTGACTTCGATGGCGAAGGAATAACATCGTGTAATAAAAGTCAAATCCGAGAAATTGTAATTTGTTTAGTTACTGGTGGTAGGACTTCTTGTGAGTCCGCACGGGTAGGTTCCACCACCCTGCCTATTTCTGCCGTGAAGCAGTAATGCGTTTCGGTTTGAAGGGCGGGGCAGCCGTTGTACTGTTAAAAGTGAGACCTTAGAACTCATGTCTCAAGGTGGGTGGCGCATTTACGTTGTAGATGTCTATGGGCTCCAGTAACCACTCAACACCAGGTGGGCTTTGGGCTCGTCTACCCATCTAAGCAAAAAAAAAGGCCTATTTAGTTTTATTTTTGTTTAGTTTTGAATCGGATTGAAACATCGCAGAAGTTTTAAATACTTAAACTTTTGTTTAACACATCCGTATATTATATATTGTTTCTTACCGAACCGTGGTGGTTGAGAACCAAACTACGGTAACGATTGTCACAAACATTTTATTATTTATGTTTTTTAACTTCCCCGGCCTTTACTTTTACTTCTTGTCTGTCTAGTGTGTTTATAGGAATTGTGACTATTCTGATGTCTCTTGTAAGCTGCTTGAGTCCTTCCCTTTATTTAAATAATATGAGAATATTGTGATATGTCAATGTTCCATAGACAAAGTTATTATTTATTTTATTTTTGCAGCAAACGAGAAGGCCATCATTGTAAATGACCTACTAGGAAAATTGACTAATTACTAGATGATAACCGGTATTTTTTTTCTTGATAACGCCATCTTGTGGTGTCTTTAAAGCAGTTAGTTGCTCTGAATTAAGAAAAATAGTATTATTATTCGCCAATAGATGTCGGGAAGAGTCGATAAAGTTGATTATTGAAAACACGAATAAAACAACATTTTCTGAAAATAAATCGTAGCTAGATCGATTTATCGCCCCCGAAATCCTCTAGTGTTATGAAAATCGTTGGAGCCGTTTCCCAGATTTAGATTATATATACAATAATTGTTCGTTTAAAGGTATAAGATTGTTTTAAAACATCTTTTGCAGATACATAGATGAGCAGACTGAAGATAACGCAACGCTACCGTCTCCCGCTCCGAAGAAACGTCGCGGCGCTTCACCGCCCTTAGAAAAAGAAAAAGACAAAACCGAAAAAGATAAAAACATTAAGCATTTCAATGCCGTGCCGCAAGTAAGTTTAATTTTTAAACTTAGCTGTACCTAGTAAGTTTAAGTTAAAATTACGATAATATTATTTCAAGTGAAGGGATACATCCAGCTTATTTTTATACTGTCTTGGTCTTGTCAAGAATATTGACATTAATAACTTGAAAGTAAGTCATGATAAATTCGTACGTGCGTCAATTCAAATAGTTTAAAAAGAAAATCATTTACGACAACAATGAACTTTAATGCCTTTAAGTAAAAATGTATTAAAATAATTAATAAAATCTCGCGTTGCCGATGATAGACGGTCTTAATTGCTGTACAAGTTCTGTGGGCCCATAGGTACACAAGATATTTAAAAAAAACAAGTGCGCAATTCACATGTAGTCAATTCCAAAACATTCAGAAGTATTTGTTATTATCTCAGGCTAAATCTCAAAGATGTGATCGTATTTCAATTCGCAACAGTGCTGTTTGTTGCAGATGTTTCCATATTTTATATGTAGATAACTAATATTATCTTTGGTTTCAGTCCGAGTTGGAGGATTTGAAAGAACCTTTCAAACCAGGTTAGTTGATTTTATTATATAATTAAAAAAGGAAATAATGTATTATAGACACTCACGACGTAACAGTGAGCACACATTGTGAGTAATTTATGTTATTACATAAATACAATAATTGTGAGGTACTGCTATGAATTGACCTAAGAATGAAGATCCTATTGGAATATCTAATTATCATCTAATATATATTTTTTTTAAACTGAAGTTTAATTTGCAACTAAAATCGTACTGCTTATTAAAAAAATTGGTTTAAAAATAATATAAAATACAGATGAATTAAATCTTGCGTCTTGAATAAATTGCATGATGATGTAATTGAAGATTATTAAGTAAGGCCTTTTTGATCAAAAACCCTTTGCGCGTTTACATATTTTTAGCGCTGTTCGATTTACAAATTTGACATGTAACCGCGAAAATATACCGCCTAAATATAATATTCGCGCCATTGTTTTAAATAAAAATGAACAATGTTTCACAAGAAAGTCTTCTTTTCGATTTCGACAACGATATATTAAGTCAATATGATGATAATTTCGCACTAGATACGTGCTTAAATGACTACGAACGTGAAATTACTGACAGAAGTTCACAAAAAGACGAAAACGCTAGTGAGTACAAATATTAATGGTATTAAAATTAATGTTTTTCGTTTACAAGTTGAAATTAAATACTGTTTCTAATTTAAATTATTATTTTACGATGACGCGTTGTTATGGATGATAATATATTAGATCAAAATAATAATTTTTTTTTTTCTATTTATAGATAATGCGAATATTTTATTTTTCGTTTTAATAAAAGCTACTTACGTTTATTCCAGAATGTATAGTATCGAAAACAATAAGTTCTATAAAAACAGTTGAAGGACAAGATGCACAGGTTAATAATAATAATAACATAGCACCAAAATTCGGAAAACACATGAAAACATCTGCAAAGCGTAAAAAATTTATTCCTCCAATGAAATGTAAAAAAATACAGAATAATGATGATGGTACAACTATTGGATCAAATGTTTGTGTCACTAACAAATACCTTAATGATACATTTTATTCAGCACATCAACCAGGGTTAAATGTAGAATCTCAGAATGACCAACTTGACAAAATGAAAGAAGTAACCACTAATATTTTAGTCGAGCCCAGTATTCCAAGTGATTGTTCTCTAAGCAATTGTTTTACAAATGAATATTTTCATACTCACAATGTTACTGGACAAGCTTGCAATCCTAACATAGAAAGTAGTTCACTTATAAAGCATAAGACCGATACCCATTGCACTCAGAGTTGTGGAAACGTTAAAGTTGTTAATGTGAACAGAAAAACGAAAACTGATTCATTAGGAGGTCTTATATTCAACTCCATAAATCTATTAAATGACAATAACCTAACACCGTGTGCGCTTACAAGAGAATCCTCTACATCAACGGTTACAGAATTGAGCAGAACCCAATCTACGACTTCAGTCATATCTCTGAAAACTTACAAAAATCTAGATGACAAAAGTTTCACTGTAAATCATAATATACCATCCGGTGCAGAGTATTTTGAACTATTTAACAATGGCCTTGTTAATAAAATTTGTACACCAGTAGTGATGACGGTCAAATATGGTGACATTGGTTTTAATATGAAATACTCTGATTACATGAAGACCGCAGGTCCCATGGAACACGTAAATCCTGAAGTAAATGATACTATAAATAAAATAATTACTATGTACCCCGAGGAGAATAGAAAGCTACTTAGAAAATAAAATTTAAAAGTCGTTTGTTTTAAATAAAATATATTTAGTAACATAAAATATATATTTAGTAATAAATAAATATAAAATATATAGTTTAATTTTCTAGTTATTTAAAATTGTTGTAATGCTATTACGGTCTAAGTCCGTGGACACAGATTGGGGAGTGCTCTGAGGAATTGTTCGAGATGATACCGGCATCTCGTTTTTACCATCGCACCGCCCGCCACCGGAGTAGAGTTCATCCATACTACCTGGAGCCACTGCGTTCATCCACAGTGCGTTTCCAGAGGTCTTTTTTGCCACGTACCATCCGGCTATGGAATGAGCTCCCCTCCAAGGTGTTTTCCGAGCGCTATGACATGTCCTTCTTCAAACGAGGCTTGTGGAGAGTATTAAGCGGCAGGCAGCGGCTTGGCTCTGCCCCTGGCATTGCTGAAGTCCATAGGCGACGGTAAACACTAACCATCAGGTGGGCCGTATGCTCGTCTGCCTACAAGGGCAATAAAAAAAAACAGATAACCCAATCACATGAAAGATCTGTTAATAACAATAATATCAACAGGCAGGTGCTAATTTTTTACTGGTCATTTATTATTACCCTACGTATTTCTGCCGTTAAGAAGTGAAGTTCGTTCATTCCTCATTAAATAATTTATCAGTATGGGAGGGCTCCGCCCTCCCTACCCCCTGCCAGGGCTTTGCCCCTGGACCCCGGCTCGGTACTCCACGAACTTTCGGCCTGGTAGGAGAAAAAAATAGTATGTGCACCGCGGGAAAAAAGTAGGACATCTCATCCCGCATGTTAAACGATTTTACAATTTGTCAACAATTTTACATGCGGGAGGAAATGTCCTACTTTTCTCTCTTGGTGCACAATGTATTATTACAACACCAAGGCAACAATAGCAATAACTATCCAATTTTTATTATTATTATTGGGGCATCAAGTACTATTGCAACACCAAGGCTACAATAGCAATGACTATCCAATTTTTATTATTATTGGGGCATTATTATTATATCAAGTGAGCACTTATAAACAACCGTCCCCTGTGTCATTAACAATATAACGACGTCAGTAGGCTGCTGAACAAAATATTACTTAAAAAAGTTATAGCCCTAAAAGGTAGATGTGCTAAGCTCTAATGTCGTACTATATACTATAATATTACGATGTTCCACGAGCGCTTTGACGTCCTTCTTCAAACGAGGCTTGTGGAGAGTACTTAACGGTAGGCAGCGGCTTGGCTCTGTCCCTGGCATTGCTGAAGTCCATGGGCGACGGTAACCACTCATCATTAGGTGGCTAGTCTGCCTACAAGGGCAATAAAAAAAATACTACTGTTGAGGGGTGTTTTGTCACCTCACATGTGTAAGAATCACCACTGCCATGCCAGCATCAGCTATTGAATAGCGTATTCCGGTCTTTTCTCATGCCTGTAGATTTCTCAGAAATAGGAAGTATATTATGATGTATATACAGTTCCTATTTAAAACTCGTAAAGGGAAAGTAATATTAATATCGTAAAATATTTTTTCGCATATCTTCTGTCAGTACTTATGATATTTCTTATACACAATAAATAGTTCAAATTCAAATTCAAAATCATTTATTTCAACTTATATGTCAGTATGACACACTTGTTGAATGTCAAAACAAAATACAAATACAAATAACAATGTTAACTCTACCACCGGTTCCAAAAAAAGCCACAGTCCTGAGAAGAACCGGCGAAACAAACTCAGCGGGTTTTTTTTCTTTGTTTTTTCTCAAATATTTTCTTTTTTTTAAATAAATAAAAATATTTACAATAAAGGAAAAAACAAGTCAAAAAATATAATTAAAAATAATAATAATAATAATGAAAAATGAAAAGGTCAGGAGCGAGCGCCTCATTCCCACGTAGTGCCATCTAGTAAATAATCCTTAACTTTATAATATGCCTTGTTGCACAAACGTTCCTTGACAGTTTTCTTAAATCTATGAACAGGCAGTAATTGAAAAGTAGTCTCAATATCGTATAATATTCAGTTCACACTAGTACACGTTTTATCCAATTAAATGTATATTGTAGTATGCCCGTTAAAATATTATCATTAGGTTTTTATGTACAGATTAATGCGAATTAACCTCGAGACGTATCTATTGAAATATAAGTAACAAGCGCCCAGCTCCGGCTCCGCTCGGGTCTTTAACAAAAAAATTTCAACGATATTTGACGTTGTTTTATTTTTTAAAATAAAATAACTTATTGCGGCATAACTACAGGGGCGGGATGATAAGTAACTAGCCTAATAATGAAACACTTAACTTTCCATGATAAAATTAATTTTATTTTTCGACATAGTCTCCGTGAACCTCTACGCACTTATTCCATCTTCGTTCTAAAGCAGTAATGCCTTCCATAAAATAATTTCTTTCGAGGCCTGTAAAATACTACTCTACAGCGGCTATGACTTCATCATTTGTGGCAAATTTCTGTCCGCCCAAAAAAGTTTTGAGCTTATGGAATAAGTGGAAGTCTGATGGCGCTATATCAGGCGAATAAGGTGGGTGGGACAGCAAATCTTACTTCAATTCGTTGATTTTTGCCATAGCTTTAACACATGTGTGACCCTAGGGTGGAAAATGTTTTTTTTTTCGCCAAATCTGGTCGTTTTTACTGAATACATTGATGAAGATTATCTAGAAGATTAGTGTAGTATTCTCTGTTAATTGTTTGACCTTTAGGAAGGTAATCTATCATCAAGATCCCAAGTGCATCCCAAAAGACGGAAGCCATGACTTATCCAGCCGACTTTACAGCCATGGCCTTTTTTGGAGCCGACCATCCCGATTGCGTCCACTGTTTTTGATTGAATTTTTGATTCTGGCGTGTAATAATGAACCCATGTTTCATCTGCTGTTACAAATCGACGTAAAAAAATCGGCTTTATTACTCTGAAACGGTCCAAACATTCTTTTGAGTTTTGCACTCGAATCCTTTTTTGATCGTGCGTAAGCAATCGCGGCACCCAACGGGCCGATGACTTTTTCATATTTAATTCCTCACTTAGGATATGATGTACCTGGTCTTTGGAGATACCTGTAGTGTCAGCTATTTCAGAAAACTTCAATCGTCGAACTGTTAAAACTATATCATGTACTTTCACGACCATTTCCGGTGTCGTGACGCTTTTTGGACGTCCGGGGTGGGCTTCATCTTGGACACATGTACGACCGCGTTTAAACTAATCCACCCAGTTTTTTACTGTGGCATAAGAAGGAGCACATTTACCCAAAACATTATTTAACCCGTCATAGATATCTTTCCCCTTCATGCCCTACATATGAAGAAACTTTATCACCGATCTTTGTTCAAATTTATCCATTTTGAAAACACTTGACGAAATATATTTTCAAATGAGAAAAAATCAATAAAATTTTCACGCCACCAAATTGAAATTTAGAACACAGGTGGCCAGAGAGACGAATTTACAAATGACATATTTAATTTTTGAATTTTAACTTTTTAAATAGCAGAGGCTAGTTACTTATCATCCCGCCCTCGTATAATAGTTAGACATATGCTGTTGCGACACTTTTTGTAAATAATAATGTGTTCTACAAAGTCGTAGTACATTATTTTATTTTTATCATCAATAGTTTTCACAGGGCACGCGATGTAATTAATATTTTAATTTTTTTACATCTTGGGTTACATTATTGGAGTTTTAGTAAGGATCCCTAATTTTTTTCAAAAAACTCAGGAATAGTGTAGCTTCCAAACAGGGTTTTTTTTTTAAATCGGTTCAGTAGTTTCGGAGCCCATTCAATACAAACAATCAAACAAATCTTTCCTCTTTATAATATTAGTATAGACGAGCTCCGTTTATTACAGACGATCCAGAGAAAGACAACATTCTTATCGCCTACCTGCCCAGCGGTCAATATGTCGGTATAAAACTATTCCAATCTCGACCAGTCAACTTCAAGAACGAGTCTAGTAAATTACAGTGGGACAAGCAGGCGGCCACTAATGCTGTTACACTTAAATTGCAATTAGGTATGTTATAATCAATTAATAAATAATCATTTTCTTTATAGATATTCTTTAAGTATTGTAAATCAAACCCGCAACTTTTCTGTAACTACTGGTGTACCACCACTTGTGAGTCCGCACGGGTAGGTAATGGGTTTCGGTTTGAAGGCAGTGTTGAGGCAGTGAGGCAGCCGTTGTAACTATACTGAGACCTTAGAACTCATATCTCAAGGTGGGTGGCGGTATTTACGTTGTAAATGCCCATGGGCTCCGGTAACCACTTAGCACCAGGTGTGCACCCATCTATGTAATAAAAAATAAAAATAACTAAAACAATGTCTCGGCTACTGTATATAAATAAGACCAACAAAACGGCTGGTAATGGCAGGGATAATATCTCGCGCTGCCCTAACAGCTTTGCGATAGCTTGGATTTGCAAATCAGCATCTGTGATGCTGCATTCAAACTAATGTAAACTGTTTTATTACTCTATACTTCTCCCTTACTCTGTTAGTTAAGTATAAGTCCAGTAACCCCTTTAGATCAAATTCTAAGTTCAAAAATAATTGTTCTGCTTATAGAGAGAGGGCAGATAACATCTCAATCAGTGTTAGCGCAACTAGTTATGGATCTGAATCTTACTGATGAAGAAAAGGCGACTTTAGATAAGGAACGTGAGACAGGTAAGATTTTTAAATAATTCTAATATGACTAGTCTAACAAAACTAAACAGTGAGAGGTAAAACCTAAATTGAGGTATAGAGCGTACTGTGGCGATTTTTTCATTCCATCCCGTTTTAAGAAAATTTTAATGGATCGTGACAAAAATTGAGACCTTCAGTGCAGAAATGGTGGATAAAGGATCTAACCCACAATTTTTCATATTCGCTTCTATATATTGCAATTTATTTAAAACATAATTAATGATGATGCAAAACCGGCCTATCCCTAGTTTCAACCATACACAACGGATGGCTTTGTAAATATTATTTTTGTGCGTACTGTTTTTGCCTACGAAGCGGTGTAAAAGTAAATTCAAAACTCATTACCTCCATACTAACTATGCTTAAGCCACTTGCGCTATAGGCCTCAATTTATGTATTTCATTATTAATTTTAAAAGCAGCGAAAACTTTGTTATAATTGAAGACATGAGTGGATGAGGGGCTTAAGTACCATTTTAAAGATTTTTGAGTTTTTAATTGAATGAAGGTGTTATGTGCTTATAAACCATATTAGACCTTAAAACTCTGGCTTAGAGGCTATTTTTAAAAATTGCATGTGATGAAGGAATTATGTATGAAGAAAAGGTCCAAGTAACAAAAAGTTTGTTGCCCGTTTTCTCAAAATTAACAAATTGTATCATATCCCCTTTATCCACTCATGTCTTCAATTAATATGTAAAAAGACAAAATAAGGAAATGTAGAATTATTTAAAAAAAATCTCATTATTTTGAGGTTTTAGGAATTAATAAAACTTGTAGAAGCTTGGATAAAAATACTAGTTTGTCTGCATACTGTTAAGTAAAATTATACCCCTGTTTGTTTTTGTCAAACAATAAATGTCTAAATAACTTTATGTTACTTCCAGAAGAGAAAAAATCCCGCGTGCAATTCCTGAAGACAGAAATGAAGTTGATCGAATTAGATGCCAAGATTAAAACTTGCTTATGCTTAGAGAAGGCCGACACTGAACTGTGTCTTAAATTGCTCGACGAATTTATGGGTAAGTATCAATTCCATTTTTTAATTGATTAAAAAAACTGTCACAGATCATCTCAATACATCAGAAAACCTGTAAATTTAGATCCTTTATATTAATAACTTTACTACACAGTTTTCTGTTCAAAGACAAAATTAAAATATGTTAAAATTGCCCCAGTCCACTGTTTATAGTGAAGGTAGATGGTGTTTTTTTTTCATTGCCCTTGTAGGCAGACGAGCATACGGCCGACCTAATGGTGAGTGGTTGCCGTCGCCCATGGACTTCAGCAATGCCAGGGGCAGAGCCAAGCCGCTGCCTACCGTGATTGCAGTCTCATAACTCTAATACCCGTGTTCAAGAAAAAGGGGGCAGCAGCAGTGGCAGTTTGCTAGGAAAACATGCTTAACTTAAAATTATCACAAATTAATAAATGGTCCTTGTCTACACAAGTAGGAGCAGTAATACTTTAAGGAATCCACTGTATACACGTATCTTCGATAAATAGCTGGAAATATTAAAATTTAAGATTACATTAATTACATAATACACATTTACATAAAATCTAAAAAGACACTATAATAAAAAAAAAACTAATTCACATACACTTTCTGATATCATAATTTTATTGAGTTTTAAATCACAATGCTAAAGAAGATTCAGTAATAAATATTCCTCATATAATAAAGTTTCAAATGTATTCTTCATTGTTATGTTTTCTGAAAACATATATGTGGCAAGAACAAGTGCATACTAAGTTCACAAATCGGACCCCATCCTATATTAGTTATTTAATAATCGGTATATAAAACTTGTGTTACAGAATTAGAAGTGAAACCCCTAATGCTGCTGAAACACCCGACGTGCTTAGAAACCGTTAAACGCATGCGCGCCTACGTCGGAAACACTCCATCGTGGGATCTAAGTGAGAAAGATGCTTTGGAATTCAGTAAACAGGCTCATCTCATCAGGAAACAGGCCGATACACTCTACAAGACAATGAAGGTAAACCCTTACCTTATCTAATCTTTATTGTTTTGAACACACAATAGACGTATTTCCTGTGTTTTAGTGTTGTTATTTTGTTTTGATACCAAATATCATTAGGGAATCCTAGTTGTATAAAATAATGTAGTAATTAAAGTATAAAAAAGGATGACTGCATAGTTAGGACTTCTCACTTCATTTCTACGATAATTCGTGATGAATCTGGATATTATGATTTGGATATTTTTTTGCGTAATCACTGGTGGTAGGACTTCTTGGGAGTCCGCACGGGTAGGTACCACCACCCCGCCTATTTCCGCCGTGAAGCAGTAATGCGTTTCGGTTCGAAGGGTGGGGTAGCCGTTGTAACTATACTGAGACCTTAGAACTTATATCTCGAGGTGGGTGGCGCATTTACTGTAGATGTCTATGGGCTCCAGTAACCACTTAACATCAGGTGAGCTGTGAGCTCGCCCATCCATCTAAGCAATAAAAAAAACAAAATGTGTTATTTGATTTAACAAAAAAGAAACGCAGTTGCATTCTAAATTATAAATAGTTATAAGACTTGCATGTACAGTCAAAATCTGTTATAACGACATCGAAGGGACTGCTCATATTCAGTCGTAAAAACCGATAGTCGTAACAACCGGTGATGTTTAATGTGTATCGTGCAAGTAGAAACAATATCGATAGGGAATTATTGGAAAAATATGTTTATTCAACTATGTACATTTTGTTTATTACACATAAGTACAACATGCATATTATTTTTCTGTGAGCATAAAATCTGTAATTTTGGTCTGTTTGGAACACTTCTGTTGTGCATAGATATTTTATAATTCACGTTGGATTTTAATTAACGTATCGTCATCGCTCTTTCCAAATGGTTGCTATTGTCGAGTGTGATACACCATATTCTTTTGCTAAGTCTTTGTTTGAAATTCCGCTCTCTAGCTTGGATATAATACGCGATTTTTCTTCAATATTAATTTGTTTTCTTTTTCATTGCGACATTTTGAAAGTTTCACGAATAACTCCACAAAGTTTTGGTGCGTCTTGTGTATAGATAAGTAACAAACTAACTGAAGAGATATGAAGAAGCAGGCTTTGACTCTACTGCATGCACGTGTTTTGTTTCGAAGAATTAGAAAAGACCCTACACTAAAATAAATCCTATTGTTTTCTTTCCTGATTTTAATAGCCATACAAGACAAATGTGGATACCTATTCAAATTGTTTACAATACAGCTTAGCCGGTCGTTCTAACAGATCTAATTCTCCGAAATATTAGTTAAATGTGGTCGTTTTATGAGGTATCTCGTTATAAGCAATGTCGTAGAAAGCAATATTTTTAATAAGGCGGTCATATAGCATTCAGCCGGGACCTTTGTTCTAGGTTATTATAACCGGCATGTTGTTCTAACCGATGTCGCAGTAAACGGTTTTGACTGTATTTTTATTTTAATATAATAAGCTATTGTTTCTTGACAAAAAAATTTAAAACAATGATTTATTGCTTCTTGAAAAAATTATGTATAAATATATAGATAAAGCTAAATTAATGAATACATACATTAGTCCTCGAGGTGTTCATACAATTGAGTTCAAATGTTTGTACATCCTGACATCCTCATTCCTGACATTGCACCATTAATGTTGATAAAAAGGTTACGCCAGAGTTGGCTCAACAGACAGCTTATTTCAAATAGCCATGAAAATAATGATTGTATTATGCACTGAAAAATGTGAATCGATGTCAGCAAAAGGGTGACTGTAGATGTCAAGGCTGAAACAAGAAGGCTATTGAAAGGTGACCCTATCCCTGTTTTTGGAACGGTAGTCATTGACAAACAGTAATTGAGGATCTCTTAGCTCTAAGCAATCTCTGTACCAAAATAAGGGACATATTAAAAGATAATGATCAAATAAAACTTATTATTTTTCACAGGACCTATTCACCGTTCCAGACGGTCTATCATTCTGGGAGTTCTTCTCGGCTAGAGTCGTACACTTTAAAAAGATAACGGCAAAGTTAACATCGGATGAGCTCCTAGAAATGGTGCACGAACCACTTGGTATGAAACTACCTTCATTCTTTGGCAATTTGAATTTTTTGTATTGCTAAGATTAGTGGACAAGCTCAGTTCACCTGGTCGTAAGGGGTCGTTGGAGCTCAAAGGCATCAACCATATAAATGTCATCACCCATCTTGAAACATGAGTTCTAAGTCTCAGTTTTAAGTACAACGGCTGCCCCTTACCCATCCTTTAAACCGAAATGCATTACTTCTTCCTGACAGAAAAAGGCAGGGTGGTGGTGCTTACCCATGCGGGCTCACAAGACGTTCTACCCTCAATAATTACGCAAATTATCATTCCAAGTTTTTTTTAAATTATACAATGTTATTCCTTTAGTGTGAAACTCATTCGTGAAAGTTTATTAAATATCTTATTGTTTTAAAAAAAACATAGTTGTCCATTGTAATGAGTGTTGGTACTGTGATTATACTGTTTTCTTTTGTCATAGGTAAAAATTCATGACTAACAGTTTTTATCATATACAAAATGGTTTACAACAAGTGTTTTTCTTCCTTTTAAATTAGAATTGTCAACACCTTCACCGCAGTCAATGCAGTCCGCTATCGAAGCTGCAAATGATGAGGACACATCTGTCACTGAAGCTATCGAAGAAAACAACGTTGAAAAGAAGAAAACTACGCCCAGTATGTATTTATTGTCATTTTTTATTGCTTTTGTGTAGAGGCGAGCATACGGCTCACCTCATGGTTGGTGGTAACCGTCGCTCATACCCGTCAGCAATGACAGACGAACAACCAAGTTGCTGCTAAGGACTTAAACCCTGTTTAAAGAAGATTTACTGTAATACGTTGGAAACACTGTGATGGGCGAAGTTCATTATAAAGTCAGATTGCATATCATTATGTCAAAAAAATCTCTAGAATCATTGAAGGAATGCAGTAATTGTAGGTATTATGTAAGTATCAGGTATTTTGTAAGTATTAGGTATTATGTAAATATTAGGTATTTCATACCTCCCTTATAGTAAGTACATTTACTTCAGCATATCATACGGTACAAAATACTGAGAATTATGAGTCCCTTGTAGAACCAGGAATTACTAATAATCCATGAAACCAGGATAACTGACAATCCGAACGGCCTTCTTCTGTATATCAATCGGAAGTATCTGGTATTTGGGAGCCCTAGCTTAGCGATGTGAGCAGTATTTCACGCTAAGGTGAAGCTGTGCTTTGTTCAGCAAAAGTCCCTTGTCCAGGCGTTAAGTATCGCATCGCTCCACCTCCACATCCTTGATGCGTACATTACTTTACTCTTCAAATAATTCCAATACTGAAGACCGTTAGAATCGACGACTCTAAGAATCACAATATTTTCGGAAGGTAGTAGGGGTACTGCTTCAGGTAGCTGTATCACGACAAAAAAAATTTTTGCAGCAAATATATACAATATAGACACATATTTCTTGTTGAAAGGGTTAACTTAAAGTGATGCAAGTTTACATCGTTTCTTATGCATCACGCTCCTAGAGAGACTGATTGCCGGTATATCGCATATAGCCCATATCATCCTCATAGCAATGTATGTCATTTGCATAGATTGCTATGCTAATGACATGCTTGAGTTGATGGCATGGAGGAGGTGATTTATTTTAACTTTGTCGTACGATCATTATCTTTATCATTATGCATTATCTTTGTTGAATTAGGTGCCTAATTATCATAATTTTACTGTTGAAAACATAAGTAGTTTGAAAAATGATTGATGGATGAATTTGAGGATATGTATTGAAAACAAATTTTCTTTTTTTAAGCCAAACCGAAAAAGAACAAAGAATCAAACAATGCTACACCAAAGACTTTGGGCAAACGACAATCGTCTAGGAATAAACATGAAGATAAAGAGAAGGAGACAGAAAAAGAGAAAGAGAAAGAAATAGAGAAGGAGAAAGAAAAGGAAAACGACAAAGAAAATGAAAAAGAGCCACCGAAAGAAGCAGAACAGGAATCTGAACCTCAAGTAGAAAGTAACAAAGAAGTCGAGAGCAGTGATAAAGACAGTGAGAATGTAGAGCCAACTGTAGATAGTGAAGATAAAGAAGATGATCGAATGAAAGTTGACGAACAAAACGAGAAGAGTGAACAGGTTAATGATAAAGGTTGGTGTAACAGTAATACAGACAAGCGATGATAGATTTCTTAGTAGATACTTTTTTCCCGCTATACACTTAGTTAAATTTAATGTGTTGTGTTGGTCATCTATATATTAATACGTGAAGCAAAAACTTTGTGCCCCTTTTTACGAAAATTGCGCAGACGGAGGAGTATGAAATTTCCCACACTTATAGAGAATATAGAGGAGTGCAGAATGTAATTTTTTTTTTTAATTATGCATAAAAAATCATTAAATCAATAAAGAAAACATTACACACACTATCATGTATTTGACACAACACATATACTCTACATTTCTTGTCAAACTTGTGTTATTGTTGAAAGTCTGTGATCAAATTGAGAATAAATTAATATTGTTTGTCTTTAATACTATTTATCTATAGTGTACTTTTGGCGAAATCTGTGATTATATTAAAAAATTCTAATAGTGTTTGACAATAGAACCATAATAATGTTCATAAAGAAAATTTCAATTAATTATAGTCGAATTTCGACTACTGCGGGACCACTAATAATAAAATTATTAAACCTACACGGAAACAATCGTTTTGTCGACGAGCAAACAAGAACAAGTGTGACAAAAGTTATGAACAAAACATAACTGTTTTAATATCATAATTTAATTTATATATATTCTTCTGAAACTTTTTTGTATTAGTTTCAGATAGTGATAAGAATTCAAAAGAAGTTAAGGAAGATAAAGAACAAAAAGACGATAAAGAGAAAGAAAAGGGGAAGGAGACGACAAAAGATCAGAAGACGAAAGAAGACTCCGGCGAACCGAGAGCGAAGCGATCAAGAGAGGTTAGATAAAATGTTTATGTGAGTGCTAGAGTAGTGAAGATAGCGCGAGCTTGTAAGAGCTTGTAAGTGATGCCAACTATAACACAATATATATGAGTCGTCTATTATCAAAGGTGGCAATCTGTGCATTTGGACAAAAATATGTTATTAATATGTCAATACAGATTGATTTGAATATAATCGTCTCCTTCAAAGAATACGGTTCAAAACCTGCATTAAATAAAGGTTAATACTTAACCTGTTATTTATCTAAGATGTCGTTCAGAAGAGTTTTGTGACTGCCAATGGAATACAAAGTCAATAATTCGTTTTTCTGATTTACCAATAATTGTCCCAAAGTCACATTGCCGGCTTTGATAATAGTCGACTCATATATAAAGCAAAAAATAGAAGACCAAGGATATCATGTCATATCTCTGATCAATAAATCACAACAGATGAAACTTAATTTTAGATTCTGTATGGAATTGTGTGTAGATTTTATTCTATCTTCAAGTCTAAGACTAAATTAATAACAATTACTGAGTGAATATTTATTCTTAAATATATCCATATACATATATTAGAAGATATTAGTATGTTTAAAATCTCAATTTGAAAATTTTAAGAATGAATGCTCCAATCTAAATGCTCAATTTGAAGTCAACAACATTTGTATAATATTTTTTAAACATAACTCAGACTGCACATAGTGCCATCCGCTTATCACAGTATATATATTTTATTGCTAACCCCTAAATACAACTGATGAGTCACATTGTTTAGAATGTTCGTATCCCTCATTGAGTTTTTTACTGGAGAATTTACTGGTGGTAGGACCTCTTGCGCGGGTAGGTACCACCGCCCTGACTATTTCCATTATAAAGCAGCCATGCGTTTCGGTTTGAAGGGTGGGGCAGCCGTTGTAACTATACTTGAGACTTTAGAACTTATATCTCAAGGTGGGTGGCGAATTTACATTGTAGATGTTTACGGGCTCCAGTAACCACTTAACACCAGGTGGGCTGTGAGCTCGTCCACCCATCTAAGCAATAAAAAAACACTGATGTGTACCTAATTCAATACTTTCTACCTACTAGTTCATTATGACACAAACACTTAAAATCACTTTATGAATTATAAATTTCAGAGTAAGAAGACTGAGGCTCCATCACCAAGGTCACCGGCGAAACGAAAGCCGAAATCTTAAAATTATCGATAATACAAACACACATATATTATTTTTATACAAATAAAAAACATTCACGTTACGTGATAATTTAGTTGGATATAATTATTAAAAAAAAAAATGTTATTAAGTACCGTGAAGAGTAATCTGAACGCTAAAGTTGAAGCCACATGTCGGCTGTTCGGTGGTCGGACTACCGTTTTCATATACAATGCATGCACTTTAACTAATCGACTTCAGAAGCAGATGACTTATTGTTGTCCTAGATGAGTGAGCGCAGGCGATGGGCTGCGATGCTATTCAAAGCGATTTACTAACACGTGACGTCTGACGATATGTCGTTGGTAATGGGAATGTAAACACCTCATTGGACCTTCATCGCAAAATTTACTGGTGGTAGGACCTCTTGTGAGTCAACACGGGTAGGTACCACCGCCCCGCCTATTTCTCCCGTGAAGCAGTAATGCGTTTCGGTTTGAAGGGTGGGACAGACGTAACTATACTGAGACTTTAGAACTTATATCTTAAGGTGTGTGGCGCATTTACATTGTAGATGTCTATGGGTTCCAGTAACCACTTAACACCAGGTGGGCTGTGAGCTCGTCCACACACCTAGACAATATAAAAAATATATATATATATATAATTGAATAAACGCGTCAATGTGGTTGGTACACATGAAGGTTTTACTTCGCTTTTGTCGCTCACAAACTCCATCGGAATTTGTTGGACGTAATGAGTTAACATTTCTATTTACTGAAATGAAAACCCTATATAGATAGTATCTAGTATTTAAATATAAACTTTGAAAGTACAATTATTGTATGGAAGCAAGTAAATTTAAAGAAAAAAAGCAGCATCTTGTGTTCATTAATGTTAATGACATTAAAGAAATGCATAATTTACATAATGACTATATTAAATCTACTATTTCCTATAGTAGACATTATTATGACACAAAGTAATATAATAATATATAGAAAGAAAGAAAAAATCGTATTTCATATTACAAGCTTTGTATGTATCAACATGTTTTAAATATTAAACTGAAATGCCTGCAATTATTATAATCTATGTTAAAATAAAATATAATTTGAGATGCATTGAATCTTTAACGACTTTATGAAGCGTCATTCAAATTATAGCCTAGTATTTAATTGAGGTGACAGATAAAAACAATGCAAACTCAGGACGATGTTGGAAGTATAAAAAATATACATACATGATGGATTTTATTGTATTTTCTCCCGCAATAGCAAAATGTAACAAATTATATTTTATTATTTTTTAATTACAACTGTTGACGCGAAACGCAAGCTTCGTAGATTTAAATTAAATATACTAATGAAACAAATTTTATCATTTTTTTTTAGGTTATATTTTTTTTTATTATACTGTACTGCATTTATGTAACGAGATTGTTTTTTTATTATTATTATTTTAATATATATTTATAGATAAAACATTCCTGTAACGATTTCAAATGTAAGTGGAAATAGTTTCGTTCAAAGATCGATATTCGAGTCGATTAGTTTTAAAGGCGGCTGGGACATAGCGGAAGCTATATTTTGCATTGGCCGAATGGGTCAAATATATATATACACACAAAATTGTTAATTTTGAAAAAAGCAAGTTTACTACTTCTTTTTGTAAAATTACTACGCCTTTGAAATTATTCCCAAATCAACTTCAGTAATTATCTCCTCTGTAAAATTCATACAAAAATAAATATTCATATTTTTAAGCAGTGCTCTACAGTAGATCATATAGACCTTTATCGATTAGGTTTAGTTAGTGTTTATAAAACTCATTGTAAATATTTTATAATAAACTTCTTATACCTACTGAGTTGGTTTTTGTAGTTCATAGAATTTATAAGAGTAATTGTTTTTATTGTACTTTTAATCTCAACAATGTCGATGGTGACAATTATATTATATATTTTTAACGGAGACGTCGACGGTTCCTTCTCGTGTTCTCAATGGGGTACATGTTCAGTATTTTATTTTTCGTCTCCAATGCATCTTCCTTGACTGAAACAATGTTTTTTTAAGGAATACTCTCAGGAGAAAAAGTCAATTTCTTGATACGATCATGTATATACAAAAAGTGGTGCTATGTACCTACCAATTGGAAATCAGCTGATGCATTAAGTGAACGCTCTCATACAACGAATCACGATCGATGCCTACTTTAGCTTTAAGCCTTCGTCAAACAACGCGTAATGACGCCGAGATGTGTCAGAGCCTCAGCGCTATAAGCACGCAGCCCTCTGTCGCGGCGTTAGGACGCTTTAACGTCAGGCGTTGTAATTTTTTACAAATGTTATTTTAGCGTCCGAGTGAATGTGTATTAAAATACTAGATAATGCCCGAAACAATTATATAAACAGAAAATACCCATGCTTATACAATGCCACATCTGAATCACTCGATTTCTTAATACTTTTAAATTTTCACACTGCTATCGAAAGGCACTATGATTTGGCGAATGCGTTGCGTCAAGGAGCGTTGGACTCATCTAGTCAATTTGAAGAGGGCGACGTTAAGTACGCGGCGCTAAGTACGCGTTCTGTTTGACGAAGGCTTTAGATTAGTGGCTCACGAAATATGAACTTCGTAGGTAATCTATGAGAATTATCCGGTATTCCGTGGTTTAGCCATGTCCTTAGCCATTGGCAAGCAGTGAGAAAATCATTCGTATAGTTAAAAAAAAAAACTACGAACTTCGTTCTACTTTACACCTCTGATTTCTGACTGTATTCTTAATTCCGGAATGTAGTTTAATAAAGTGAAAATATCTTTTTTCTATAAATGTACTTATTTTTATGTATGATAGAATTACTGGTGGGGCCGTGTGAGTCTGCCACCACAACATCCCTACCTACTGCGAACTGGTCATGCAGTCGTTTTGAAGAGCTATTATACTATACAATTAGATTCACAATGGGTGGAGGCATTTGCGTTTTGATGTATATATGCTGTGGTTTTTTTTTTTTAATTCTACCTACTCTAGTAACCTCGAGGGGTTATACTAGATTCACTGAACTAGTAGGTGAGCTCACGGGCTCTAACCTGACGATGCTGCGGTAACAACTTAACAATGGGTGGGCTGTGAGCCGAAAATAAGGTTTCATTTAATTCAGTATCCCCTAGTTATCTATTTACATTAACGGGTACTACGAATATTTTAACTCACATTGTACGTTGGGGGTGTCAGATGAATCGCTTCTCATCAGTTGCATGTCAAAGCCCATTCCTTCATAATCCACATTCATTCTTATAGGCCTAATTGACTTGTTTTCTAAGAAAAATATGGCCGAATGTGGTAACACAGGATCATAGACACCTCTAAATAAATTCAAATAATTTTCTCCGACTGGCAAGACCCGGTTTTCGGAGGCGTTAGATGTGCTTAAACCATTATCTTGAAATGAATCCTCAGTGTTAGATTCGAAATCATTAGAACAACCGGGTTTGGAATGAGCTTCATTTTTAGAATGATATACTTTAGTTCCGTAAAGTTCTTTGTTAATTTTTGGGTATTTGTAGATAATTCCGGACATTTTTGCTTCGTTTTCGCTTATAAATTCAAAGTCTGATGAATGATAGCCATCTGAGTCTTGTTCTTCTTCTAACGTTGATATAGGAATAGTGTTTAAGTCGTGAATTGGTTTCAAATTAGTAACTGTTTGGTTGTTAATTGCATGTTTTAATTTGGTTCCGTTATCTTGATCGAATTCCTCATCAGAGCTTAGAGATATAATATCTATGTTAAATTTTGTTTTCTCTTCCCTAACAGGTCTAACTACAGGCTCAGTTAAGTCTATAATTTCTGAATTCACGATAACATTATTGGGTTCATCAGTAAATTTAGCATTTGTACTATAATTGCGCTGTGTTATATCATTATTCACAGTTTTATTGCCGTCAATTTCTTTATTTTTAAAACAGACCGGTTCATTGATTTCTTTTTGGTTATTTTTTTTCGAATTTTCATCGAATTTAAAAGCATTTAGACATTTATCATTAACTGGGTTTTTAAGTATTCTATCGTCAATATATTTATCATTAATTTGCATGAAATTTTTTATTTTCTTATCACTTAGCGGGTTTCTACTACTGTTTGTTATTTGTAAAGAATCAGTTTCAGCTATTACACAAATTCCTTGCTCGTTTATTGTATCATTAAAAAACATTACATTCGTTTTTGGTAAAATATTTTCAACGTCCGTTTCACTGCCCACTTTAAAGCCGCTATTGTAAATATTTGGATTTTTAACATCCACAGTATCATTTACATCAGTTTCATTGTTAATTTTAGCGCACATTTCAAAATTGGTATCATTAAGGTTTGGTTTTATATCTTTGGATGCATTTAATTCAACAGCTTTCAACACTTCATCTTCAGTATTAGTTTCAATTTTAGATAGATAATCGTGATCATTTCTTAACGCTTTTTTAATTGATGTGGAGGTATCTATTTGTGCCTCATTAGCTGTTAGTGGATCGCTACCATTCATTTTCCTGATTTTATTTTTAAGCCTGTTTACAATGTTTAAAAGAGAATTCATCGCTGTAAATGGAACACGTGAAAAAAGTTTTAAATTTTCGCGACTACATCTACTTTTGTAAACATGTTACCGGATATTTACAATGGTTTTAAAGATTTCTCATTATTTCGGACTTAAAAAAATGATTCACTTAACATTAGACAATAATAATTAAAATTAGATTACTTTAAAGTTGAGATTGTCGTTAATTAATCATCATGCCAGCCCAACTTCCCTTACTTCTTACTGACTTTAATACACTGGCTTTTAGGAAGTTCTTGGTTAATTTTGTTATTTGTCATATTCGACTCTTGGGGTTGACTTGGCAAAGGTGGTTATCTTTTTAAGTCCGTTGATACTATGATCCACAAAATTATTTTCTATCCATTTTTTTTTGTAGTTTTACTTATTTTCAGTATATAAAAAAAACGTCAAGGAAGAAAGGAATTTTTATATTTTGTTTAAATCGGTTTCTCATGTAAATGTAAATTATCAAATCAACACATTTTTACACATATACATATATACATAAGTTAATATTAACGTAACATAATTTATTTGGTATGTATAGTATGCACTTACTTGTTTAGTAGTAATAAATATCCAGAAAAGGAAAACTTACTAATTATAGTCTCTAAAACAAGATTCTCATAAATTAAAAACTAAACTTGGAAATTACCGATAAGCACATCACATACAAATAATTCTTTTAAAATAAAATCTGAAAAAAAAAACGGCGGGAATTTATGACAATGACATAAGGTATTTAACCATACAGCCCCATTATTTATTTGCTTTTACACTTGAGTCGTCTATTATCAAAGGTGGCAATCTGTGCATTTGGACAAAAAATTTTTATTGATATGTCAATACAGATTTATTTGAATATAATCGTCTCCTTCAAAGAATACGGTTCAAAACCTGCATTAAATAAAGGTTAATAGTTAACCTGTTATTTATCTAAGATGTCGTTCCGAAGAGTTTTGTGACTGCCAATGGANTTGAATATAATCGTCTCCTTCAAAGAATACGGTTCAAAACCTGCATTAAATAAAGGTTAATAGTTAACCTGTTATTTATCTAAGATGTCGTTCCGAAGAGTTTTGTGACTGCCAATGGAATACAAAGTCAATAATTCGTTTTTCTGATTTACCAATCATTGTCCAAAAGTCAGATTGCCGCCTTTGATAATAGTCGACTCACTTATTAGTTGAAAAAAATAAAACAAGTTTAATATTAAAAATGACGATTTTACTTTATTTTAACAAACTGAAAAATATTGTAATATACGTTTTTACAAATGCAGATGACATATTCGAAAGATATCATATTAAAGTATGTTAACAAGATTCTTGCTTGAAAAAAATCTAGTTTCTGCAAACACAACAATATACATATTGTATTAAACAGCCAAACTAGATATAAAATATTACAATTAAAATTAAGATAAGTATTCTAATAAATACAAAAGATATATCACTTTTTCCCGGATTTCTTTATTCCACCCTGGGTAAGTGGACCTTTTTGAGTTGCCTTCGCCTTGGCTTCCTATAAAAAAAGAAAATATACAGAAAATTGCTTGTTTTCTCGTAAAGATTTGGAAGGATTGGTATTATTTTATAAAAAAAAAAAACTGGTTTTAAATATATTTGCAATTGTATGTTTAGTTTTGTAGCACGAGATGAGTTGAGTGTAAGCCTCCGATTTTTCGTTATGTGCTTAGTGCGAGTTTTTTAACGTTCTCGATAGCGTAAAAGTTAACTAAAATTTGTATGGAATCGCAACGTTTGCCTATGTTTGCCGCTAGGGGCGCTGTTTCAATTGCATACAAATTTGAGTTAACTTTTAGGCTATCGAGAACTTTAAAAAACTCGCACTAAGCACACTGGTGATACGTCTTTAACCGCGCCTATAGACATTACATGAGCAGTAATAATAGTTTTATATGTCGGTTGACTCATGCTTCAAACAGCATGATTGCTTTATGGATTAAATTTGCACAATCGTGGAAGCTACTGGTCTGTGAATACAATTCAACTTACCAACACTATGAACATCATGGATACTTTAAAATCTATTTCAGAAGTTATATATACCTGAAGTTATATATATCTGGTATTATATATACCTGAAGTGCCTTCTGTTGTTCTTTTAGCTTCTGTTTGTGGGCTAGATCGTCTTCGTCCATCTCCTTGGACTCCTTCTTGGGTGCTTTCAGGGGTTTCTTTTTGCCACCTTCACGGCCAGACATCTGAAGCAAAGATTTTCATGGAAATATGTTACACATTATATTCTTACACATTTTATTTTATAAATATATTTGTGTTATTTATTTGTATGTTGTATAAATGACTGATGGCTGAACTCATTTGTGGGTAGTTACTGTCTCCAGTACTACAAAATTCCTGATTCATTTTGAAATATAATGGCATTATCTTCAATTATCGCGATTCGTTGACACTATTGATAAAAACTATTTTTTCAGTTTAATCGCATTACAAATGTAATTTTTGTAGTTTTTTTATTGGCCTTGTAGGGAGACGAGCATACAGTCCATCTGATGGTGAGTGGGTTGCCGTCGCCCTTGGACTTCAGCAAGACCAGGGGCAGAGCCAAGCCGCTGCCTACTGAAAGTCCAATGGTTGTTCTGGCTCTTTTTTTCGTCTGTAGAATTCAACCCCTTCAAGAAACAGACACGTACCAAAAAAACTAATGTGTAGTAAAGTGATTTTGTAGCTTCAATACCTAACATACATGGTAATTATGTCCGTTTAAATCGACTGTAAGAACTGTGTAGTTTATTGTTTAAAGGGAAGACCATTAATGATTTTCCTTCATTAGTTCATAATAATATTGCACTCAGCTTTAAGCAACAAACATAACTAAACATTTGCTGATCTGAACAAGTGCTTTTTTTTAAATTATAAACTATTTGATATATACATAGCCTTAAATGAAAGGTCACAGACGTAATTAATTGAGTGGATAAGACAAATCCTTATTAATACGCTTTTATTAGCTTCATACGTATGTTAATATGTAATGGAATCTTTGAACATGATTTTGACTCATTTAAAATGTCAGATTCACTAAAAATTTGGCATAATTATCAAAGACCAATGACAATTAGGTCCATTATTTACTTTCGACAGTCAAAACAACAAATTCATTTGAGCTTTCTCTTTTGCACTTAGCAAATTGGAAACTGTAGTATTTGCCTTAATAAACATTAATGAATAATTAATGATACATAATTCTACTTAAACTAAAAAATTAAAAACAAATAATAGTTTAAAAACTAAAAAAACACACTTTTATAAAAAATTCAACCAAAAACTAGAAAATAAATTTATTGTAAAAAAAGTGTGAGTTGCTTTTTAAGATATCATCAAATAGTCGATTTAATGTATTGCATTGAATGTGTACTTGGCAATGAGAAATAGATGTTTTCAATTGACACCTTATAATAATTGCTAGCCTTTTAACATGCAAATTGTGTTATAAATTTAGCCAAGGACGAGTCAAGGATATGTTTTAATATACAATTACACACATACTCATTTATACAATACGAACAAAGTTGCAAAAATCTAAATAAACATAAAAAGTGTTTTATTGTATTAGACACAACATGCTGAAGTATTAAAAGACTTTAAGAGTTAAATATTCACAATTAGGTGGGTGGCGCATTTACGTTGTAGATGTCTATGGGCTCCAGTAAACATTTGACACCAGGTGGGCTGTGAGCTCGTCCACCCATCTAAACAATTAAAAAAAAAAAGATTAAATTGAGTCAGGATGTGAGTCGGAAGAGACATTATAATATATTTTGAAATACATAAATTTACAATTGAAGATTTCAAATTGGTTAATAATTGCAAAGCATTGTGTACTAAATAGACTGATTAAAAAAGAATACAGCAAACAATATGTTCAACAGGTGATGATATAGAAGACAGGAGGTTACGAGTAAATGGCTCATAGAAATTATTTGGTGAGGTAAAGAAAACAACAACATCAAGTACATAACATTACTATAAATTCAATGAAAAAAATTCCTTTCAGGTTGGTACAGAATTCCATCGAAAAAAAAAAAATTTACATCAGTACCTACATAGCCATTAGTGCCATTTACAAAAAATATTAAGTATTCCAGATGCAAAAAGTTTTGAATTGTTGTAGATAGTTATTGTATTATAGTATTCATTGTTTTACATTTCACTATTGTAAAGGTATGTTTCAACCCATACCTGTGTGAAAGTTTGGTTATAATTTTGTCAGATGCATGATCTATCAGATGGATCTATTAATACATGAACTATTTTATGATAAAAAAATAATTAAAAAAAGATAATTATTAAGAAACATTCGAACAACGTTATAGTATTCAATATAGTACCTTAATCGTATGTTGTTTCGCAATAACCTTACAATAATTAACTAGTTGAGTTTAGAAAACTAATACTATTTTTAAATACGCTAAACAATAAAATATGTTAACTTACGGTTGTACGCTGAAACGCCGATTAATTTACGAAATAGATGTTAAATGTAAATGTCACGCGTTGGAGCACGATTATAATGTATTTAAGTATTTAAATATTTGGGAATTGGCCGTTCAATCATGAATCGATAACCAACCGGTGACGAATTTTGACAAGACATTGTGAGTAGTAGCTTCATTTTCCAACAGGAAAGGCCAAGGTATCACAGCACACAGCCTTATCTTTTATATATATTATTATGTATTCTGTTATATGAAAAACTAGCGACCCACCCTCGCTTCGCTTCGGAAACTGTAATTTATTACTGATTTCTCCACTATTTAATGGATGTTATTATACATAATAAACCTTCCTCTTCAATCACTCTGTCTATTAAAAAAAAAACGCATCAAAATGCGTTGCGTAGTTTTAAAGATTTAAGCATACATAGAGATATAGGGATCGAGAAAGCGACTTTGATTTGTATTAAGTAGTGATAATATGGACGAAATGAAGTTGATTTATTTGAGACTATAATCAATTGGGATGAAATTAAATGAAACGAGATGACGTGGGATGAAATTAAGTCTCAGTANCTGTCTATTAAAAAAAAAACGCATCAAAATGCGTTGCGTAGTTTTAAAGATTTAAGCATACATAGAGATATAGGGATCGAGAAAGCGACTTTGATTTGTATTAAGTAGTGATAATATGGACGAAATGAAGTTGATTTATTTGAGACTATAATCAATTGGGATGAAATTAAATGAAACGAGATGACGTGGGATGAAATTAAGTCTCAGTAAAATGGTGTTAATTACAAAGACTGTGGATTTTTTGGAAAAACCCGAGACACACCACAAAGTTCCTTCTACTAAATACCGAAACGAACGGTTCAGAACGGTTCAACAAGAATGAGACTTCTTCTATGATGAGCACCAAGCTGGCACTACTTAGGAGAGGTTTTCCGGAGAATGATAATTTATTTCAATTAAATACTTATCACCTTCATTTTAATATCCTATCCAATAAAAAATGAATTGTTTGTTATTTATACTTCAGAAGGTCCTATTGAAAGATCAATAGATTTAAAAATCGTTAGTGACCGTTACCGCTTTCTAACTTATGATTGTAGTCTTAGGCTTGACTCATACATCCGGAATTCCTATCTGAATTCAGAGTTGGAATTCATTATTTGAATCCCGGCAATTCATTCATAATTTGAATCCTCACACAAATCTAAAAAATTCAGATTTTTTTTATTGCTTAGATGGGTGGACGAGCTCATAGCTCGCCTGGTGTTAAGTGGTTACTGGAGCCCATGGACATCTATGACGTAAATGCGCCACCCACCTTGAGATATCAGTTCTAAAAAAATGTAGGTACACTAAATGATAAAGTAAAATGCAGTTATTTATTAAAAATTCAAATATTTAAGACAAGTAATTATGCAAACACATACTATGAGAAGTTTCACGCAGAAGACAATAATCAGAACTGGTATAGCTGTCATGGAATTCTAGAAAAACTATTTCGCAGACTTTTTGCGTTTCCCCCGAAATGCGCTTTTTGTACTTAAGGTTCTTCCGTATAAAGGCAGCTTCATTAGGATGGGTCTCATCACGTTTCGTCTTATTCCATCACATTTAATCATAAAAAGCCAATCATTTTATTTACTTCCTTGAACATGTTTGTATTAAAATTTAAAATTGAGTTACGGTTTGTTACTCATTTATTTTAATGTTGAAAGTTAAAATAAAACATTCTTTTGGTGTTAAAGTTTCAAATTTTAATCTTCTTCATGTTTTCGTTGTTTTAGTACACTTCTAGCAGCTTTGTAGTAATTTTCCAGTGATAATTTTGCAGGATCACACGCTTTTACGCATTCATTTAAAGAATCAAATCTGTTTACGTTCCCTCCATAGCCCGAGTACGGAAATTTAACGCATTTCCTTTTGTTCAAGTCATAGGCGTACCTGAAATAAAATTATGGATTAAATAAACAAGACGCCATTTTATATTCATTTTATATAACGTTGCAAAGGGTTTATTTATCATACGGTCTTAATTAAAAATAATTGTGTTGTCAGGGACCTAGTGTTTTTTTATATAAATTTTCACACTAATATCAAGAAAATGTATTTTTCTAGACTGAAAACTCATTATTCGAGAATTATTTTTATAGCACGAACGATCATGTCGCTGATGTCATGGCGGAATTTCCCTTGTTGACGTCAATGGACTCCAGTAACCATTTTACACCAAGTAGGCCGTGAGCTCATCTACCGATCTAAGCAATACAAAACAAATTATTACTTTGTAACGTATTCAGACTTATTCTTCTCTGTTTTCTTTCCGGGATCAATCTTCATATAGCAAATTTCATATGTTTCTGTAAAAAAAAATTTACAATATTTCAATAATTAACAGAATAATGAATAATATCACAATTATTTAGCTTTACATTAAGTTCGAATTCAAATAATAATATAAAAATTCAATTAATTCTATATCCGGGTTATTGGTTTCGATTGTACTCCAAACCAGGTTTCTAATATTTATAATTGTCCTTAAGGGCAGACCTTAACGTCCATCTGGCTGTAAGCTCTTACCGCCGTTTAAAGATGTCAGTAACGTCAGGTATATTTATTGATGAGGAGACTCCTTAAAGGATACCGGTGAGCCGTTAGCTCACTAATCTAATCAGAGCCACAAATAAAAAGCTAGAAAAACAATGACATCAGTCAAAACAAATAAAAAAATGTATCTACATAAGTACTCAATGATTTTTGTTTATTTCTAAAATAAAACAATAGTGAATTTATAATCAATACCAGTTTAGTTGCGGCTTGACCTCGAATTCGAATTCTAATTTAGATGCTGTACCTAATTTATTAGATGAAGTCATAGTGATGTTAACTGAATTACTAATCGGAATCTCTGAATTTGGATCATAGATTTTATTTACGTCATTTAAGTACATCGTTTTTGTTTTCATAATTAAATTTGAGTTAACTTTTACGCTATCGAGAACGTTAAAATACTCGCACTAAGCACACAGGCCTATCACACGTTATCTCTGCTCTCACATCCTTCTCTTGCATATCATCTTTCACAGAGCCCATCCAAGACTTTTTAAGACGCTCACATTACCGTCCACTTTGACACCCAGGGAGTTTTTGGTATTGGATACCGAAGACCTGCCTATTTCTATGGAGACAATCGCAATGGCGACATGGTGATGGGTAGTAGCAATTGTGATCTATATGATATTTTAACCACGTAAGACGAGACAGCCCATTTAAGATAGAAAAAGGGAATTTCTTTGTACTGCAACGGTTTGAAAGCCTGTCAAAGGTGAACACTTGTGAACATTTTGATGAGTTCATGCTATGCCAAGCTTGTTTTACAGTTATGAAATAATTTTGTGAACATCTAAATGATTAGTTATATATGAACGTGAACTAACAATCGTTCATATGTGGTGAATGTGAGTCTGTTCTGAGCTAGAACGGTTGTCGTTTATACCTGCTTGGAGCGGGGGACCGGAGTTAAATGAACTGCGGAACGATAACATAGAATAGAAATGAACTGGTTCATTTGATTCACCTATGCCAGGCATGGGCAAATGGCGGCCCTGTCTGGCCCGTGAAGCATTGTATATATTATTATTAAAAACAAAAAAAAATAGTTTTTGTCTAACATAAATTGGTGCATAATTTTTTTTAGATAAAATACTAAGCAATGCTTATACATTCTGTTAAATTAATAGTTTATGCTAGCATTTGTTTTTCATGTTTTTTGTGACTGTTTGTGACTCAATCTATTAAGCATAGACGATAGTGGTTACACTTTTAATAACACCTTTGTATGATAGTTATCTGATGTTTAAAAAATTTCTTTTCAATTTTTTTATTCAAATGACTTGATAAATAAATATTTTAACTCAAAAACGTTGGTTTTAAAATTCATTAATTGACATTCTTAGCAAAAAATATACTTACAATTAGAAAAAAAAACTGTTTGGCCCGAGGTAAAATTTTCATCTGCAATGTAGCCCATTGCCATGGCCATGTGGTGCAATGTGGTGTGACTATCAAAATATTTGCCCACCCCTGAACTAGACGAAGGAGTTCAGAAGAACGAATCATTCACAATTTAACTATTTCGTACAGATTATCATTTTAAATAAATACGTTTTTTTTTATTTCTGACTAAATAAAGTGGAAATGTATATTAATCCCATCATATCGAAGGGTGAAACGCTATTTATTTTAAGCGACATTACACTACACGATTTCATTTCTTGTTAGCATCAACAATATGATGTTTTTAATTGCTCTAGAGGACCCGCAGTAGTCGAAATTCGACTATAATTAATTGGAATTGTAAGTTTGTACAATCATTGTATTTTATACTTCTACAAGGCACGAAGAACACGAAATGATAAACAATTATTATTTTAATTAATAGTATTTTAATAAAACGTGAAAGTAAACGCGAAACTTTTATTTGTCTGAAGCCTGCATCCCACATGTATTTTTGTATGCTGTATCATAAAAAAATAAAAACCAAACTTTTTGTCTAAAAAATAAATAAATATATTTAAGGGTGGACCACCCTTAACATTTAGGGGGATGAAAAATAGATGTTGTCCGATTCTCAACCCTGGCCGATATGCATGCTAAGATTCACGAAAATCGGTGGAGCCTTTTCGGAGGAGTTAAATCACGCACACCGTGACACGATAATTTTATATATTAGATATTCGCCAAGGCTACACTATAAAAACAATATTTAATCTATTCTCAATTTGACCACAGACGTCAAGAACAAAAGTTTGACAATAAATAGTATGCATGCGTGTGTGCGTCAAATACATGGTATGTAGTGTGTGTAATGTTTTCTTTATTGATTTAATGTATCTTTTATGCATTATTAAAAAAAAATAGCATTGTGTACTTCTTCTTTAAATTCTCTTTAAGTGTGGAAAATTTCATACTCCTCCGTCCGCGCAATTTTCGTAAAAAGGGATACAAAGTTTTTGCTTCACGTTTTAATATATAACCCGTTCAAATAGCTGAAGAAGTTTCTTTGTTTAAGATATTTTTTCCAAATTTTAAACTTTAAATGGCTCACACCTGAAATAGCAAAAATGTTGCTTAAACCATATAGCCGCTCATTTTTCGATTGAGCCTACATTAGCCTTCTATTTTCCTATTTAAACGCGAATAGCATTATAACAGTGAAGTTTGAGTGAAACTTACCAAGGCCATTGCAAAAATTCAAAACAGCGTATATCAAAAACAATAGTATTAGTGGAACACGCATAGCGTCGTATCTTTTATGAAGCCTAGACTAAAATGGCGATCACAGTTGATATCGACATTCTAAAGTATATTAAGGTTAGTGCGGTGTCGTGGTTTTGCTTAGATCAATTAAAAAAACTTTATTACCATCGTATCGCCCGCCAACAGAGCTGTTTCATCTTTACCTACCTAATCGTTGGTAGGGGCTATTCAAACTTCACGCGAACCGGTAGGTGAGCTCATGGGTTCAAATTTAGAAGATTGTACAAAGTGGGAATGAGTTGCGCGCTCCAGACATTTCAATATTGCAATAATTGTTACGTTATAATACTCCTTGTAAAAATGAATATTAAAAAAAAATCTAATATTTAAAAAAAGAAAAAGAAAAAAGACATGGCCGCTGAGTTTCTTGCCAGTTCTTTTCAGGACGGAGGCTAGTTTTTGTGAATTGGCGGTAGTTCATTTTGACGTTCAATAAGTATGTACTTTTTCATTTATGTTGAATTTTTTTTTTTATTTGATTTGGTTTGATTCAACCTGAGAGAATTGCTAACAAGCCTAGCAAGAGCAGTGCTTCCTGAATCTACTATCGGATCGGAATCGCGAGTTTTATTCACCATTCATACTACATATAACAAACTTTTTTATTTTTCTATTGCTTGCATGGGTGGACGAGCTCGCAGCCCACCTGGTGTTAAGTGGTTACTGGAGCCCATAAACATCTACAACGTAAATTCGCCACCCATCTTGACACAAAAATATATAAGATATAAGTTGATAAGAATCATTATTGAATTGATCACTATATCGACTGGAGAAAGCTTAAATGTGGTACCCGCATTTTAGGCTAAATAACTTTTTACCATATTTTATGTATTATATTTATAGTTCTGGTGTAAAGTTGAGTTTTTCAAGCTACGACAATTCGGCTTTCTTCAGTCTATATGTTTATTAAATAAGAACTGTCTTTCAGTCCACAAACGTTCTGTTACGCCGGTAATAGTAGCGCCATCTATCGCTGAATAGTCGAACGAATATCGAAGGATCTAGTAGCAACTAGAACGCTCGAGAAGTACAACGCCATCTATTGTCAGATAGCGCAAAACACAATGAACAAAACAAAAACACTCGAAATGTGTGGAATACTCTCGATAATTCTAGGGATATGGTATCGGCTATAAAAGCGTTGCAGAAATGGCACGCAGTCATTCAGTAATCGGAACTACTCGAAGCGAAACACCGAACGAATCACCTCAAGCGAAGCGGATTGGATGGACAAAGGATGAGCATCGCTATTATGACCGGTCCTGCACTGGCTGCAACCAACGGATCCCCGCGACCCTCAACAGATATAATCGGTCCCCCTTGTGGGGGACCTAGGTCCGCTACGTCTTCCGTTAATTAAATAAAATAAATATCAACTAATAAGAAATTTTCAATACACGGACGTTTCTGTGACAAATTTTTAGCGGTGTAGGTTTTAATATAAACAGTTTCAAGGCTGCTCGAAGTTTGTCGTATTCAAGTTCTGCGTCTCGCGATTTCGGGTTTCTGGTCGTGTTAAACTTAAATTTAAGAGATGCACTTTTTTATTGTTTTAAATCAGCGCTTCCCAACCTTTTTTCATTGCCGTAAGAACCCTTTTACAATTCACAATAATATGAGTACAACTCTAGTGATTACTCCGTACTTATTCCTAAAATGTGTCACGTCTCTCTTAAGGTCCATTGTCTATGAAAATATGTATCTAGTATTATATTCTGGAGAAACTTGTGATCTACACAGAGTTTGATGTAGGAATCCCTTTCTGGACATTAATAATCGTTGTCATCATTTAATTATTTATTCAAAGACACTCATAAACAGTCGTCGGTGCAGGTTTGAAGTCGTCGTGGCCTAAAGGATAAGACGTCCGGTGCATTCGTAGGTAGCGATGCACCAGCGTTCGAATCCCGCAGGCGGGTACCAATTTTTCTAATGAAATACGTTCTTAACAATTGTTCACGATTGACTTCCACGGTGAAGGAATAACATCGTGTAATAAAAATCAAACCCGCAAAATTATAATTTGCGTAATTATGTACTGGTGGTAGGACCTGTTGTGAGTCCGCACGGGTAGGTACCACCACCCCGCCGATTTACGTTGTACTGGCTACATTAATATATATTCCATTTTGAGCGCGCTCATATTAGATGATGCTATTGAAATGGTGGCACACGAGTTCTGCATGGCCTAGATTAGATAATCTAGCATGCATGCCTAGAAAAAAAAAATGGATTCTGGATTCCATTTGGATTCATTTTTATTTTTTTTTGCTTTGATGGGTGTACGAGCTCACAGCCCACCTCCACCTGATGTTAAGTGCGATGTTAAGTTACAACGTAAATGCGCCACCCACCTTTTTTTTTTTTTTATTGCTCATGTTGACGAGCTCACAGTCCATCTGGTGTTAAGTGGTTACTCGAGCCCATAGACATTTACAACGTAAATGCCGCCACCCCACCTCGAGACATGAGTTCTAAGGTCTGAGTTTTCCAGTAGTAGCTAATTGACCAGAGTCGGAGATATATTCCCGGAAAGATGTCCAGATTAAGTATTTTAAATTTATATTCATTCAGCATAGTATTCAAATGTCGTACTCAAACACGAAAAATAATGTAATTACAGTAAAAGTAATTTTGATTATGTCATGTCAATTAATCATGTTTAAATTTTTTTTTATTGCTTAGATAAATCGACGAGCTCACAGCCCACCTGGTGTTAAGTGGTTACTGGAGCCCATAGACATCCACAACGTAAATGCGCCACCCACCTTGAGATATAAGTTCTAAGGTCTCAAGTAAGTTACACATGATATGACACAACCATCATCATCATAATCAGTCTTCCACTGCTGGACATAGCCGAGCCCTTCGTCGCAAGCGACGGGTTCGACGATAACGATGACCGGATTTTTTTTAAAATGATAAATCTTTTTAACCTGCATTGACGAAATACTTCGATGGTGAAGGAGCGGTTGTCGCATCGTGTATTTTAAAGTTGAAAAAAATATTTCTTAAATTAGATGGTAGAAGAGTAAATTGTTAGTTTTTTATTTTTATTTCCCTTGTAGGCGGACGAGCATACGGCCCACCTGATGGTGAGTGGTTACCGTCGCCCATGGACTTCAGCAATGCCAGGGGCAGAGCCAAGCCACTGCCTACCGCCAATTGTTATGCGACTGCATAGGAAGCGTTGGGGCAATTGTAATACTTACTGTTTATAGGCTGTGTTATCCGGCGTGAGCTTTTTTTTTTTATGATTGAAGGAGTACTGGTGGCCCGAAGGCCTTTCCAGTTTCACCAGCACAGGTGGGCGAGCAAAGGCTCAGCCTGGAGGGGTGGGATTTGCTAACAACTGCCCGAGCGCCTCCGAAGGAGACCTAACAACTCAAGAGCAATTGCTTCGCGAATGAATCTACTACCGGATCGGAATCGCGAGCCGCTGAGAAGATCCGGCGAGAAACTCAGCGGCCTCGGCGTGAGCTGTGCGACGTCCAACCATATCGGCTGAGAAAATTGGTGATGATAACAAAAAAAAAACCCAATAGGTACGAAGAATAAGAGAAACACGTTTATTTTGTCCGATAAGTTTTGTAATTATTTTCTTTGCTTTGATTAAAATTCATTATCAGTTTTAGTGGATTACGAGAATGAATCGCTTGCCGATTCCACAGTAGGTATTCATGTTTTCAAACATTCATTTTCACATTCGGTTATCGTATTGAAACGATTTTTGCTTCCGCCGCATCCTCCGTAGATGAAGATTTCGCATTTCTTCGTTCCTTGATTGTACGTGTAGCTATGGAGAGAAGAGAACACACTTTACTGGTGGTAGGACGTCTTGTGAGTACGCGCGGGTAGGTACCAACACCCTGCTTCTGCCGTGAAGCAGTAATGCGTTTCGGTTTGAAAGGTGGGGCAGCCGTGGTAACTATACTTGAGACCTTAGAACTTATATCTCAAGGTGTAGATGTCCATTGGCTCCAGTAACCACTTAACATCAGGTGGACTGTGAGCTCGTCCACCCATCTAAGCAATAAAAAAAATAATTAAGCAATAAACCGGAATAAACAAATAATGGAAGAAAGCAAGGATGCGTTACACTTAGACTAAGGTTGCGCAATAACTGTTGACATTGTCTTTAACTGAGCGTCGAGTCTTCATTATGGACAGTTGTCAGTACCACCGCAATATCCTCGACAATGAAATCGCCAATACCCTTTCATGTTTAGATTTTCTATTATGCTATGAGTATCGAAAAGAAATTAGGCAAAATCGATGCCCGTATCAAGGTAACCAGTGTTGGCTTATAGAACACTCACCTTTGGATGCTGGCCATACAAAGGCCCGTAATGCCAAAAGGCTGCATGCATTTCGGTAGGTTCATGTAAGGCTCTGAAAATTTAGGTCAGATTATAACAACAATAAACCCATGAAGCTCCGTGATGTATGTATTGCAAATAAATAATATATGTCGGCTATTACGATAGTAGGATTACTATTTTTACTGGAGGTCTCAGTATAGTTACAACGGCTGCCCCGACCTATCAAACCGAAACACATTACTGCTTCACGGCAGAAATAGGCAGGGTGCTGGTACGTACCCGTGCGGACTCACAAGATGTCCTGCCATTAGTAATTTTCGCTGATTTCATTTTTATAACGATATTATTACTTCACCGTGGAAGTCATTAGCGAACACATATGAAGTACGTATTTCATTAGAAAAAATTGGTACCTACATATCATGCGGGATACGAAAACAATATAACGAAATAACTTGATAATTGTAAATAAATAGACATGCTTTAATAAAAACCGACTTCAAATAGAAAAATATATATATTCCAAACCAAATTACTATACACTAAAAACAAGAATCATCGAAATCGGTTGGCGTGATATTGAGTTATTGAGTTATTCATCTATATGTCACGCACGTACTTAATGCAAATATAAGACTTTTAAGGTTTTCTCATGGATACCATTATCAGAACTGGACTAAATTGAAATCGGATCACACGGGAAGCGTCAGCTTTCTAATAAAAAAAAGAATTATCAAAATCAATTCACCTAGTCAAAAGTTATGAGGTAGCAAACTTAAAAAAAACACAATCGAATTGAGAACCTCCTCCTTTTTTGAAGTAGGTTCAAAAGACATTAAAAATTTATAGATTTACCATCACACGTAACTGACGTCCAGATTGCAGCGAAGAAAACGCCCGTGGTCAGGAAAAGCACTGATCTCAACATGACTTCTCTGATTCAATATTGTATGTCTTATATTGAAGAGCCAATCGTTGTTTATATAGGCACAATTATTTGACCCTTTGATATTAGGTCAGAATGATTAATAAATAAATCTGATAAGTAAAATTCTGCGGATTTGTTTTCTCCAGCTCATTACTTTTGGCTCGGATACTTTTGATCCCATATATGCTTTATTGGTGGTAGGACCTCTTGTGAGTCTGCGCGGGTAGGTACCACCACTCTGCCTATTTCTGCTACTACTACCAGACTCGCCACCCTGAGGACGCCCAACCGCCAGTCCGCCCGGGCGATACCACTGGTTTTCCGGGATATCCCGCTGAATCTGAACCAGCCGGGTCGGAGCTCGATACGCCGCCGACCGGTCACTCTTTTGATGTCACACCTTGGCGGCGCGTTAGATTAGTCGGAACAAACAGACAGACAAAAATTAAAAAAGATATTATTTTGGTGTATGTATGTGTTCTGATGGTAGGACCTCTTGTGAGTCCGCGCGGGTAGGTACCACCACCCTGCCTATTTCTGCCGTGAAGCAGTAATGCGTTTCGGTTTGAAGGGTGGGGCAGCCGTTGTCACTATACTTGCGACTTTAGCACTTATATCTCAAGGTGGATGGCGCATTTACGTTGTAGATGTCTACGGGCTCCAGTAACCACTTAACGCCAGGTGGGCTGTGAGCTCATCCACCCACCTAAGCAATAAAAAAAAAGAAATAAATATGTTGTTTTGGTGTATATAGCGTATACATATGCATGTAGTAAAAAGCAGTTATTTCAATATTACAAACAGGCACTCTAACTTTATTTATATGTATAGATAATTTCGATGTTTCTCACATGCATTTTTCTTTTCTTATCTTACTTATCAGACGAACATAATGTTTTCTATTAATCCTCTATAAATATATTAATACAAAATGTCTTGCCAATGGACGTATCCATCAATGCAGAACATGGACTGTTGAGGCTACAAAAACGACATTTTAATATAACTAGATGATGACCGTTTTTTTTTTGATAACGCCATTTTGTTGTGTCTTTAAAGCGGTTAGTTGCCCTCAATTAAGGAAAATAGTATTATTATTCGCCAATAGATGTCGGGAAGAGTTGATTATAGAAAACACGAATAAAACAACATTTTCTGAAAATAAATCGTAGCTAGATCGATTTATCGCCCCCGAAATCCCCTGTATACTAAATTTTATGAAAACCGTTGGAGCCGTTTCCGAGATTCAGATTATATATACATATATACAAGAATTGCTCGTTTAAAGGTATAAGATAAAAGCAGTAGGTATATTTTGCTTATTATATTATCGTGTTTGTAATTAAGCAAATCTGTTAGCCGGCCTCGATCTTCTGAACTGTGATATCATCACTGTGTCAACAATAATACATAACATGCTGGTCAAATTATGTTCACTTTCCGTCGTGTTTATAACAACGAATTCTTGATAATGTTTCAGAAACATTCATTCGGTAAATCCGATTGTTAATATGTAAGTAGGTATCGCTTAGAGCAGGGATTCTTAAAAGGGTCAATATCGGCAACTTACACGACTGATAATTGAACCAACCCCAAAGTTTTAAAATTGGTAAGTATTTTGTGTATCGATATAAAAATGCAAAAGTAGGGATGGGATTTTTAAAGTTGTCTGGGTATGGGTGCTGAGGTTTAGCATGGGACACTTTTAGGATCATTCGGGAAAAGACGTATCTTGCCGAAAATAGTTGGGAAGTTCGGTCTTAGAGGTACATTCTGTATTCTTTGTTTTTCTTGTGTTTGTGTGTGTGTGTGTGTGTGTGTGTGTGTGTGTGTGAGTGTTTTTATATCATCTTTGGTTTTGACAAGTCGTAGAATTCAAACTACTTATAAGGCTCAATCTCGCATATTGTCATTACATTATTTCTGATGTATCCGATGCTTTACAGTTTCCGTGGCACGTCATTTCGGATTCTCCCGATCCACTAACGGTGCTTTTAGGTACCTCAAGCACCGGTCATCGTTCTTGTCGAACCAGTCGCTCGCGACGAAGGGCTCGGCGAGTAAGTTAACCCACAGACACAGCCCACTGAGTTTCTCGCCGGATCTTCTCAGTGGGTCGCGTTTCCGATCTGGTGGTAGATTCTGCGAAGCACGGCACTTACTAGGATTCGAGTTAGCGACGTCGTCAGGTTTGAGTCCCGTGAGCTCACCTACTACTTAAGGTTACGCTGATATGGTCTCTATAGACCATCAGCTGAGGTAGAAAAAAAAAAAGTTTCCGTGGTCACGACCGTCTTATCAGTGGTCATAAAAGTAATTTTAATTCTGTTTTTTTTTTGTGGTATTCTTCGATAAATTCTATTTCAATTAAAACTTTTTTTTTTTTATGATTGAAGGATTACTGTTGGCCCGGAGGCCTTTCCAGTTTCACCAGGACAGGTGGGCGAGCAAAGGCTCAGCCAGGAGGGGTGGGATTTGCTAACAGCTACTCGAGCGCCTCCGAAGGAGACCTAACAGCTCAAGAGCAGCTGCTTCGCGAATGAATCTACTACCGGATCGGAATCGCGACCCGCTGAGAAGATCCGGCGAGAAACTCAGCGAGCTGATTCATGGGTTAGGTTGCACGGCGAACTCTTTGTCGAGTTCGACGAGTACGGTTACCGGGGTCCCTAAGCCTGCTCCTAGTGTTAGAGCTGAAGGCGCCTAGTGCAAAGGTTATTGGATCTGATGGATCCGTAAGGACGTTTCTAGGGCGTCAATTAAAACTATTTCGACAATGACTATAATAACGCTTTTATTTAATTTATAATTTACATTGCTGTAGATTCTGTTATGGCATCGTTGGTGGACACTCGTCTATAAGTAATAAATGATTACTGATTTTAGTAACTGCGTTTATTAGATGATGGTTAGAGCTTAAATTATATTTTTAATTGTTAAGCTACGAACAGCTTAGTAGCGCATCAGGGATGTTTGCAGACGCGCATATAGATTGTTTTTACGCTACCATGCGTAAGAGGTGTGCATCTCTGGTAAGCAGAGTGAGGGCCAGCTCCAAAAGTATCCTGAGCATGATCGCAAGCAGGCTGGACTGTGTATACATGGGTCGCTGTGGTGCCATCTCCCATGGGATGTTACGACAGTAATTCATTGTGATGTAAATATAACTACTAACATAGGTCTAAGTCTTATTAACAATTTATATGAGTCATGGTTACTTGCAATAAAAACATTATTATTATTAAAGAAAAACCCACGATAATTCACATATAAATCTATATATTTAATAGTTTTTATACAAAAAATCATCATTTTATGCACCAGGGCAGCCGATTTAAAGAGCGTGCGTTAATTAGAAACTATTAGTTAGTTTATGCATTTCTGTTCGCATTCGGCCAATGTGCTGAAACGATTATCATTCCCTTGGCAGCCTCCGTAAATGAATTCTTCACAGTTCTTCGTCTCCTGATTGTACGAGTATCTACAAGAGGAATATAAATAAGACATATTCATACATATTCCAGATTAAGTCCCCAACAAACCGGGTTCTGTAAGGTTTGTATCTTAGGTCTGATTTGCTTAGGTACAAAAATGTCGCGTTGACTACCAATGGGTAGTACTAATTTTCGATACAACTATTCTGTGTGGTCATTGGATATCACTGAAATTTTAGAATACAATACTTCGGCCTCATCTCTGGATATGAGTGGAGGCATTCGGGTTGTGGTGTTCCGGCAATCAGCAGTTACGTTTGTTTGGAGTGTTATTCAGAAGTTTGGAGAAAATCAAAACATTATATCTATATTTATCGGTCCGAGAGCTAGACCAACTCCTCAATGAAGGGTTCAGGAGACATAGGAGAGGAACACGTGAGACCCTATTCATAATTAAACTTTTATATGCAGACAGGAAAAGGCAAATTAGTTTTTTACCATTTTATGTCCTGCCCGTCGGCCGATTTCCAAATTAAATCGGTGTCACAGTCGTACCCGAATACGCAGCGAGGATAGTCCTTGGTAGATCGGTGGACCTATAAACTGCTAAAGGTCGCGGGAATCCATTAGATACAGTAGCAGTCAACATGGCAAGCCTTGGGGATGGCTTTGGTCCAGCGGTGGACGGTCGTGGGTTGATGATAGGTATTTTGGAATTTCGATCATCGGACAAACACTAGTAATAATAACAACACTCACAGTTTTATATAGCCCAAACAAATACCCGCATCGGCAAAAGCCTGCTCGCATATCGGCAAGTCCGTCGTTGGCTCTGAAAATATATGGGAAAAGTTTCTTGAAAACCTTTGATTTGGAAAACGCTTAAGCAGTGGTGCAACTATAGGCTAGTCACCGGAATCCACTTGGGTCAGTGGTTTTTTTTTATTGCTTAGATGTGTGGACGAGCTCACAGCCCACCTGATGTTAAGTGGTTACTGGAGCCCATAGACGTCTACAACGTAAATGCGCCACCCACCTTGAGATACAAGTTCTAAAGTCTCAAGTATAGTTACAACGGCTGCCCCACCCTTCAAACCGAAACGCATTACTATTTCACGGCAGAAATAAGCAGGGTGGTAGTACCTACCCGCGCGGACTCGCATGATATCCTACCACTAGTAACCCGTGAGTATTAAATTTCTTTGTCTAGGGCCAGTTAGGTTTTATAAATGTAGCCCCATACGTGCTTGTTTCACATTCCTGCCTACAGAGGAGATGGATCACAAGGAAATACGAGAAGTATTATGTTACTCACCATCACTCATGACTGATGTCAAGCACGCAGCGAAGAAAACGCCCGCGAATAGGAAAAGCACTGATCTCAACATGACGTCTCTAATTCAATATTGTATGTCTTATATTCAAGAGCCAATCGCTGTTTATATAGCCAACGCTATCTGACCTTGATCTAGGGTCAAGATGATTAATATTTTCGGCTGACAGAACGCTGTGTTTTTTCGAGCATGATATCGTCTGGTAACATATCCGTGATTTCGTGCGATTTTTAAAGCTTAATATTGGTTGATGTTTGTTTGAAACTTAATGGTTGTTTGTTTGTTTGTTTCGCTTAGACGGTAGACCGATTGAGTCTTAGTTCTAGTGGTAGAGTTAACATTGTCTATATCTATACTAATATTATAAAGAGGAAAGATTTGTTTGTTTGTTTGTTTCGAATAGGCTCCGAAACTACTGGACCGATTTGAAAAATTCTTTTTCCATAAGAAGCCGACATTGTTCCTGACGAACATAGGCTACTTTTTTTTATTTTTTTTTTATTTTTTTTTTTNGAAAAAAGGAAGATATGTTCCCGCCAAAAGTCTGTCAAATGTCAATCTCAAACCTCAGTGTTGACAGTCACATTATGTTTAGATTTCTAAATTGTAAATGACTAATATTTTGCCAATTGAATTGACTAATTTAATTTCATGCTATTTGATTAATGTTCCAAATTCTTTTCATTTCATTTCAATTCCTATTAACATTTTTCACAAAAAAGTTATAAAATATTAGGCTGTATGGTATAATACATTTGCCTTTCCAGTTGGAAAAATATAACAACTACTACTACTGACTTTTGACAAGTACTTAATGTCAATAGTAGTTTGATGTCACTTCCGTAGCATACCTGCGTGACGTTCTGTAAAAAATTTACCCTCATGCGCCTAAAGAAGTTTCACTTCAAAAAACAATTAATCAATAAACCGGAATAAACAAATAAAGAAAGAAAGCAAGGATGCGTTACACTTAGATTATAGTTACGCAATAGCTGTTGACATTGTCTTTAACAGCGTCGAGTCTTAATTATGGACAGTTGTCAGTACCACCGCAATACCCTCGACAATGAAATCGCTAATACCCCGTTCATGTTGAGATTTTCTATTATGCTATGAGTATCGAAAAGAAATTAGGCAAAATCGATGCCCGTATCAAGGTAACCAGTGTTGGCTTATAGAACACTCACCTTTGGATGCTGGCCATGCAAAGGCCCGTAATACCAAAAGGCTGCATGCATTTCGGTAGGTTCATGTAAGGCTCTGAAAATTTAGGTCATATTTTAACAACGATAAACCCATGAAGCTACGTGATGTATGTATTGCAAATAAATTGTCGGCTATTACGATGGTAAGATTACTATTTTTACTGGTGGTAGGACCGCTTGTGAGTCCGCACGGGTAGGTACCACCGCCCCGCTTATTTCTGCCGTGAAGTAGTAATGCGTTTCGGTTTGAAGGGTGCGCCAGCTGTTGTAACTATACTGAGACCTTAGAACTTATATCTGAAGGTGGGTGGCGCATTTACGTCGTAGATGTCTATGGGCTATAGTAACCACTTAACACCAGGTGGGCTGTGAGCTCGTCCACCCATCTAAGCAAGAAATAATAAAAAATGTACATGCAGCTGATTATCATGGTTCGAATTAATACAATGACGTATCGACAAGTCACGTGAAGCGAATCGCCTGGAGGGGCGACCGTTATATTTGGTATCAGCGTGCGGTCGGACCAAATACGCTCCACTCTCAATACCTCAGTCCACGTTGCTATCCACACAGCCGAGGACAGGCAGGAATGGCGCAAGATGATGCAGGAGAAAATGATTAGAGGAGGCCACGACCCTCAGCACTGAGGATTATCGACGCAAGGAGGAGGAGTGCTTAGTACGAGGTATTTAACGTTCCCGATAGCGTAAAAGTTAACTCAAGTTTGTATGGAGTTCGCTGAGTCGGCTGTTGCCGAACGTCGGGGGGCCTGACGTGGTGGTGCGCCGCCTCTACACGGGGGTGGTGCGGTCGATGGCACTGTATGGGGCTCCCGTGTGGTGCCACGCCCTGACCCGCGACAACGTTGCGGCGTTGCGACGTCCGCAGCGCGCGATTGCGGTCAGGGCGGTTCGTGGATACCGCACCGTCTCGTTCGAGGCGGCGTGCGTGCTAGCTGGGACGCCTCCCTGGGACCTGGAAGCGGAGGCGCTCGCTGCGGATTACGCGTGGCGATGCGATCTCCGCTCCAGGGGGGAGCCGCGTCCTGGCGCGGCGGAAGTTCGAGCGCGGAAGCTTCAATCTCGGCGTTCCGTGCTCGAGGCGTGGTCTCGCCGCCTGGCGGACCCCGCCTACGGGCGACGGACCGTCGAGGCGATCCGCCCGGTCCTCTCGGACTGGGTGAATCGCGACCGAGGACGTCTCACCTTCCGAGCGACGCAGGTGCTCACGGGACACGGCTGTTTCGGTCGCTACCTGCACCTCGTCGCCCGGAGGGAGCCGACGCCGAAGTGCCACCACTGCAGTGGCTGCAACGAGGACACGGCGGAGCACACGCTCGCGTACTGCCCCGCTTTCGCGGAGCAGCGCCGCGTCCTCGTTGCAAAAATAGGACCGGACTTGTCGCTTCCGACCGTCGTGGCTACGATGCTCGGCAGCGACGAGTCCTGGCAGGCGATGCTCGACTTCTGCGAGTCCACCATCTCGCAGAAGGAGGCGGCGGAACGGGAGAGGGAGAGCTCTTCTTCCCTCTCGGCACCGTGCCGCCGCCGTCGGGCCGGGGGTCGGAGGAGGGCGTTTGTCCAGCTCCAGCCCCTATGAGGAGGCAGTCTCCTCCCGGTGATGGTCACGGGGCGACCTAAGGGGGTTGAGGCTGCGCCGCACGCTACCGTCACTCTAGCGCGCTGGCACCAGGAGGACGGGACGGCGCGTCGGCGGCTGCGGACTGCGATGCGGTCCGCATTTTCGTCGTCGCTGTCGTCGCCGAACATACTGTTGAAGAGCAACCCGGTCGGCGGTGTATCGCGTTCCGACCCGGCAGGCTGGTTCTGGCCCAGCGGGGTATCCCGGAACACCAGCGGCACCGCCCGGGCGGCCTGGTAGGGCCGCCGTACCGCGGAGACTGACGTCGTTGGTCGTCGACTATCGCCTCGACGACCCGTCAGTCGGGCGTCCTCGGGGTGGCGCCGCGTGTCTGGTTGTAGTGATGACCGCGGGAACCCCCCTACTCTGAACGGGTTCTGACCCCGGGCGGAGATCGGACGTCGGGTGTAAGAGTGCAGGGGAGTCGTTTAGTGGGTGGGCCCTAAAATCCTTGGGCCCGCGATCTGCTCTCAACACCTGCAGATCGTTGAGTCTCACATACCCCGCGCGCCCCCTAGGCGCGGGGACCTCGTAGGAGGTTCGGCCCCCGGCCCGAAAAAAAAAAAAAAAAAAAAGTTTGTATGGAGTTGGAAGGATTACTTAGGTTAGCCGCTAGGGGCGCTGTTCCAACTGCATACAAAATTGAGTTAACTTTTACGCTATCGAGAACGTTAAAAAAAACTTCCACTGAGCATACAGAACGGATATAACTGACTCCCTCTCACACTTTTTGAGAATACACGAGGCAGGTCGACCCTTCAAACGGGACAACCGGCTGGCTTGGATCTGGTAATAATTATTAAAATAATTTAATTGTAGTGCAAAGTGATTGCGAAGTAGGTACACTGCTGTTGTTTTTAATTGAACTAGAGGTCCCGCAGTAGTCGAAATTCGACTATAATTAGTTGGAATTGTAAGTTTGTACACTATTATGATTGTATTTTATACTTCTATAATCACAAATTTCGCCAAGACTACACTATAAAAAATATTTATAAAGACAAACAATATTTAATCTATTCTCAATTTGAACACAGACGTCAAGAACAAAAGTTTGACAATAAATAAAAGTATGCATGCGTGTGTGCGTCAAATACATAGTATGTAGTGTGTGTAACGTTTTCTTTATTGATTTAAGGTATCTTTTATGCATTCTTTTAAAAAAATATTAGTAGAAGTAAAAATAACGTCAAGATAAAATTAATGTTTATCTTTGGACGTGATTGTTTTTAGATTGACAAAGTAAAATAGGTAAAAGAACTGTTGTTTTTTTTAAACTATTTCTATTGTTTAGATGGGTGGATGAGTTCACGGCCTAAATGTTGTTAAGTGGTTTTTATGCGGAGCCAATAGATGTCAACAATGTGAAAGATGTCAACCACCTTGAGACATGAGTTCTAAGCCTCAGCTTTTACAGTACAACGGCCGCCCCACTATTCAAACCGAAACACATTACTGCTTCACGGCAGAAATAGACAGGGTCACAAGATGTCCCGCCATTAGTAATTTTCGCTGATTTCATTTTATTACTCACTTCACTTCGATGTTATTACTTCACCGTGGAAGTAATTCGCGAACATATGCGAAGTACGTATTTCATTAGAAAAAATTGGTACCTACATACCTGCGGGATTCGAAAACAATATAACGAAATAACTTGATAATTGTAAATAGACATGTTTTAACGAAAACCGACTTCAAATAGAAAAAAAAAAGATATTCCAAAACAATTTAATATACACTAAAAACAATAATCATCGAAATCGGCTGGCGTGATATTGAGTTATTGAGTTATACATCTATATGTCGCGCACGTACTTAATGCAAATATAAGACTTTTAAGGTTTTCTCATAGATACCATTATCTGAACTGGACTAAATTGAAATCGGATCAAACGGAAAGCGTCAGTTTTCTAATAAAAAAAGAATCATCAAAATCAATTCACCCAGTCAAAAGTTATGAGGTAACGAACATAAAAAAAGAATATACAGTCGAATTGAGAACCTCATCCTTTTTTGAAGTCGGTTAAAAAGACATTAAAAAATTTATAGATTTACCATCACACGTAACTGACGTCCAGATAGCAGCGAAGAAAACGCCCGTGGTCAGGAAAAGCACTGATCTCAACATAACTTCTCTGATTCAATATTGTATGTCCTATATTCAAGAGCCAATCGTTGTTTATATAGGCACAATTATTTGACCCTTTGATATTAGGTCAGAATGATTAATACGTCTGACAAGTAAGATTCTGCGGATTTGTTTTCTCCAGCTCACTGCTTTTGATTCCATATATGCGTTATTGGTGGTAGGACCTCTTGTGAGTCTGCGCGGGTAGGTACCACCACTCTGCCTATTTCTGCTACTACTACCAGACTCGCCACCCTGAGGACGCCCAACCGCCAGTCCGCCCGGGCGATACCACTGGTTTTCCGGGATATCCCGCTGAATCTGAACCAGCCGGGTCGGAGCTCGATACGCCGCCGACCGGTCACTCTTTTGATGTCACACCTTGGCGGCGCGTTAGATTAGTCGGAACAAACAGACAGACAAAAATTAAAAAAGATATTATTTTGGTGTATGTATGTGTTCTGATGGTAGGACCTCTTGTGAGTCCGCGCGGGTAGGTACCACCACCCTGCCTATTTCTGCCGTGAAGCAGTAATGCGTTTCGGTTTGAAGGGTGGGGCAGCCGTTGTTACTATACTTGCGACCTTAGCACTTATATTTCAAGGTGGATGGCGCATTTACGTTGTAGATGTCTATGGGCTCCAGTAACCACTTAACGCCAGGTGGGCTGTGAGCTCATCCACCCACCTAAGCAATAAAAAAAAAGAAATAAATATGTTGTTTTGGTGTATATAGCGTATACATATGCATGTAGTAAAAAGCAGTTATTTCAATATTACAAACAGGCACTCTAACTTTATTTATATGTATAGATAATTTCGATGTTTCTCACATGCATTTTTCTTTTCTTATCTTACTTATCAGACGAACATAATGTTTTCTATTAATCCTCTATAAATATATTAATACAAAATGTCTTGCCAATGGACGTATCCATCAATGCAGAACATGGACTGTTGAGGCTACAAAAACGACATTTTAATATAACTAGATGATGAGCTTTGCTCGGTTTTTTTTTTGATAACGCCATCTTGTTGTGACTTTAAAGCGGTTAGTTGCCCTCAATTAAGAAAAATAGTATTATTATTCGCCAATAGATGTCGGGAAGAGTTGATTATAGAAAACACGAATAAAACAACATTTTCTGAAAATAAATCGTAGCTAGATCGATTTATCGCCCCCGAAATCCCCTGTATACTAAATTTTATGAAAATCATTGAAGCCGTTTCCAAGATTCAGATTATATATGTATATATATATATACAAGAATTGCTCGTTTAAAGGTATAAGATAAAAGCAGTAGGTATATTTTGTTTATTATATTATCGTGTTTATAATGAAGCAAATCTGTTAGCAGGCCTCGATCTTCTGAACTGTGATATCATCACTGTGTCAACAATAATACATAACATGCTGGTCAAATTATGTTCACTTTCCGTCGTGTTTATAACAACGATTTTTTAATAATGTTTGTGAAGCATTCATTCGGTTAAACCGATTGTTAATTTTTAAGTAGGTATCGCTTAGAGCAGGGATTCCCAAAGGGGTCAATATCGGCAACTTACACGACTGATAATTGAACCAACCTCAAAGTTTTAAAATTGGTAAGTATTTTGTGTATCGATATAAAAATTCAAAAGTAGGGATGGGATTTTTAAAGTTATCTGGGTATGGTTGCTGAGGTTTAGTATTTGACACTTTTAGGATCATTCGGGAAAAGACGTATCTTGCCGAAAATAGTTGGGAAGTTCGGTCTTAGAGGTACATTCTGTATTCTTTGTTTTTCTTGTGTTTGTGTGTGTATGTGTGTGTGTGAGTGTTTTTGTATCATCTTTGGTTTTGACAAGTCGTAGAATTCAAACTTATTATAAGGTTCAATCTCGCATATTGTCATTACATTATTTCTGATGTATCCGATGCTTTACAGTCTCCGTGGCACGTCATTTCGGATTCTCCCGATCCACTAACGGTGCTTTTAGGTACCTTAAGCACAAGTCATCGTTCTCGTCGAACCAGTCGCTCGCGACGAAGGGCTCGGCGAGTAAATTAACCTACAGACACAGCCCACTGAGTTTCTCGCCGGATCTTCTCAGTGGGTCGCGTTTCCGATCCGGTGGTAGATTCTGCGAAGCACGGCTCTTGCTAGGGTTCGTGTTAGCAACGTCGTCAGGTTTGAGCCCCGTGAGCTCACCTACTAGTTAAAGTTACGCTGAATATGGTCTCTCTAGACCATATTCAGTAGAAAAAAAAAAGTTTTCGTTATCACGACCGTCTTATCAGTGGGCGTAAAAGTAATTTTAATTATGTTTTTTTTTTTGTGGTATTCTTCGATAAATTCTATTAAAATTAAAACTATTTCGACAATGACTATATGTAACGCTGTTATTTAATTTATAATTTACATTGCTGTAGATTCTGTTATCGTTGGTGGAGACTCGTCTCCGGGTAATAAAATTATTACTGATTTTAGTAACTGCGTTTATTAGATGATTGTTAGAGCTTCAATTATGTTTTTAATTGTTATGCTGCGAACAGCTTGAAGAAAACCCACGATAATTCACATATAAATCTGTATATTTAATAGTTTTTATACAAAACATCATCATTTTATGCACCAGGGCAGCCGATTTAAAGAGCGTGCGTTAATTAGAAATTATTAGTTAGTTTATGCATTTCTGTTCGCATTCGGCCAATGTGCTGAAACGATTATCATTCCCTTGGCAGCCTCCGTAAATGAATTCTTCACAGTTCTTCGTCTCCTGGTTGTACGAGTATCTACAAGAGGAATATAAATAAGACATACGGTACATATTCTAGATTAAGTCCCCAACAAACCGGGTTCTGTAAGGTTTGTATCTTAGGTCTGATTTGCCTGTGTACAAAAATGTCGCGTTGACAACCAACGGGTAGTACTAATTTTCGAGACAACTATTCTGTGTGGTCATTGAATATCACTGAAATTTTAGAATACAATACTTCGGCCTCATCTCTGGATACGAGTGGAGGCATTCGAGTTGAGGTATTCCGGCAATCACCATATTTATTTATTTATTTTTTATTGCTTAGATGGGTGGACGAGCTCACAGACCACGTAAGTGGTTACTGGAGCCCATAGACATCTATGACGTAAATGCGCCGCCCACCTTGAGATATAAGTTCTAAAGTCTCAAGTATAGTTACAACGGCTACCTCTAGCACCAGTTTCGGGTGTTTGTTTGCAGTTTTATTCAGAAGTTTGTCGAAACTACGTATAAAAATGTCGCGTTCTCGACTATTTAATGGCAGTACTAATTTTCGAGACAACTATTATGTGTGGTCATTGGATATCACTGAAATTTTAGAATACAATACTTCGGCCTCATCTCTGGATACGAGTGGAGACATTCGGGTTGTCGTGTTCCGGCAATCAGCAGTTACGTTTATTTGGAGTGTTATTCAGAAGTTTGGAGAAAATCAAAACATTATATCTATATTTATCGGTTTGAGAGCTAGACCAACTTTTCAATGAAGGGTTCAGGAGAGGTCCATATTATACCATGATACCATATATCCACACGCGTGTCCATATTCATAATGAAACTTATGTATAGATGGGAAAAGGCGAATTAGTTTAGTACCATTTTCTGTACTGTCCATCAGCCGATTTCTAAAATCAATCAGTGTTACAGTTACCCAAATGCGCAGCGAGTAAAGTCCTTGGTAGATCGGTGGACCAACAAACTGCTAAAGGTCGCGGGAGTCCACTAGATACAGTAGCGGTCAACATGGCAAGCCTTGGGGATGGCTTTGGTCCAGCGGTGGACGGTTCTGGGTGGATGATAGGTATCTTGGAATTTCGATCATCGGACAAACACTAGTTTTAATAACAACACTCACAGTTTCATATAGCCGAAACAAAGACCCGCATCGCCAAAAGCCTGCTCGCATATCGGCAAGTCCGTCGTTGGCTCTGAAAATATATGGGAAAAGTTTCTTGAAAACCTTTGATTTGGAAAACGCTTAAGCAGTGGTGCAACTATAGGCTAGTCACCGGAATCCACTTCGGTCAGTGGTTTTTTTTTATTGCTTAGATGTGTGGACGAGCTCACAGCCCACCTGATGTTAAGTGGTTACTGGAGCCCATAGACATCTATAACGTAAATGCGCCACTCACCTTGAGATATAAGTTCTAAGGTCTCAGTATAGTTACAACGGCTGCCCTACCCTTCAAACCGAAGCGCATTACTGCTTCACAGCAGAAATAGGCAGGGAGGTGGTACCTACCCGCGTGGACTCTCATGATATTCTACCACTAGTAACCCGTGAGTATTAAATTTCTTTGTCTAGGGCCAGTTAGGTTTTATCAATGTAGCCCCGCACGTTCTTGTTCCACATTCCTGCCTACAGAGGAGATGGATCACAAGGAAATACGAGAAGTATTATGATACTCACCATCACTCATGACTGATGTCAAGCACGCAGCGAAGAAAACGCCCGCGAATAGGAAAAGCACTGATCTCAACATGACGTCTCTAATTCAATATTGTATGTCTCATATTCAAGTGCCAATCGCTGTTTATATAGCCAACGCTATCTGACCTTGATCTAGGGTCAAGATGATTAATATTTTCGGCTGACAGAACGCTGTGTTTTTTCGAGCATGATATCGTCTGGTAACATATCCGTGATTTCGTGCGATTTTTAAAGCTTAATATTGGTTGATGTTTGTTTGTTTGTTTGTTTCGCTTAGACGGTAGACCGATTAAGTCTTAGTTCTAGTGGTAGAGTTAACATTGTCTATACTATCTATACTAATATTATAAAGAGGAAAGATTTGTTTGTTTGTTTGTTTCGAATAGGCTCCGAAACTACTGGACCGATTTGAAAAATTCTTTTTCCATTAGAAGCCGACATTGTCCCTGATGAACATAGGCTACTTTTTTTTAAAAAAAATTTTTATTTAATTTTTTTTGGTTTCATGTCTGTTTTAATGTTTCCGAAGCGAAGCGAGGGCCGGTCGCTAGTTATTAATATTTTGACATTCAACTAGTGTGTTATACTGACAATATGTAAGTTGAAATAAATGATTTTGAATTTGAATTTGATATAGTACAACTGCTGCTCCCACTCTTGAAACCGGAACGCGTTACTACTGGTACATTGTATGTAACGAAATCTGTGAACGTCTTTCTCACCCACCCAACGGCGGATCCAGGGGGGGGGTCACGGGGGTCATGACCCCCCCTGAGCTAGTTCCAGGACTTGAACTGGCTTGGACTAATTGAAGAACATCATGATTTATTTATTAGCTATTGTTATCAAATTAAATTATAAGTTCTTAACTTGCCCACGACTATGTGACCCCCTCCTGGCGCCATAGCTGGATCCGCCCTTGCACCCACCACTCTCCAACTAGAGTCCGCCAAATAGCCTAGCCGTGTTTCGGTGTGTGGGTTGGAGAGCAAACGTGCTCGCGAGTCCGAGGGACGTGATTTGATGATGGGAGTATAGGGAGACCCAGTGAAGTGGTCTCCGCCGCCGCCCGCCGGTCAGTAGGGGACGTGAAACGGGCGACATTACTAAACTCCGCTGGAAAGCTGTCCCGCCAATCGGTCTAAAAAGCTGTCATGGGGTCGTCTTGCCGAAGTTGGAGATCAGAGTGGATCCCGGCGATCGTACGCAGGGTGAACGGGTGGCCTCTTCGCGCCATTTTTTAATTTTTTTTTATTGCTTACTTGAGTAGACGAGCTCACAGCCCACCTGGTGTTAAGTGGTTACTGGAGCCCATAAAGCATCTACAATGTAAATGCGCCACCCATCTTGAGATATAAGTTCTAAGGTCTCAAGTATAGTTACAACCGCTGCCCTACCCTTCAAATCAAAACGCATTACTGCTTCACGGCAGAAATAGGCAGGGCGGTGGTACCAACCCGCGCGGACTCCAAGAGGTCCTACCACCAGTAATGGATAATGGAGCCATGCGTCAATTCCTCGCGCAACTCCTGATCGAGTGTTCATTATGCGCTGCGCTTTGTTCAGGTATCGTCTTGATCTCACCTCTAGCGTTCTAATTCTCAGAATTCTTACTCTCCAACCACAAACATGAAAGTCCATAAAACGAAAGGATTTCGGCGGATCCCCATTCCACATTTAATATGGATTTCAACTCTTTTGGGGGCCTACATAACAAACTTGACGGCGTCCGCCATTGCCTTGAGATGGCGCAGATATTTGCTCCGGATGATATATCGTATCTCGAATACCCCAGCTACGCATTTTACCACATTTTCTTGCGTAAAGTCTGGGTATGCATATTTGTCCGGGAGAATGTCTGCTGTCGTCGCTTCGGGGCCGCAAACAACGAGTCTGGTCTGTGTTGTGGCTGCGCGTTGACTATGGGGATTATACCCGTGCCTGCTTGTACGGATTCTACAGCAGCGATGCGGTGTCAGCTCTGTTTGAGCATGTACAAGAAGGGATTGATCATGTGCAGCATCCGGAGAAGATGGTCCTTGGAATACTCTAATACTCATCACCAGGACTGGTTGGGGTCCAGAACCACTGCTAAGCATACTGTAAGCAGAGACCACTGGGGTGAAAAGCCGAGTGGATATACAAAAACTCGGAATAACCTTTTTAGTTGACCGCGAAAAACAAGGCGTTCCTAAATTCTGTTTTTGTAACGAAATAGATTAGCTTGCTTCTTGTTATTATCGCTGGGTTTCGACCCTTCATGGCTCCGTAATGGTAATGGTAATGTCTCTGGTAATGTCTGTTCAGTATTATCTATGCGAATTTCTACAAATTAATCAAGTCCGGAATGGCTTCTTTCAAAGCAATCACGCAAAAAATGTAAATAAAATAATTTCAATCAGGCGCTTCGGAGAATCTGCAATCCACCTTCATTCAACGCCCAATTACTTATTACCGCGAACACGACTGCACGTAAATGAACTTATTCTATAAAATAATATTGTTTTGTTGTAAAAAAAGTCGACTTTGTGGCGAGAACACGTGCAGCGAAGTTGTGTGAATTGTTTTATTCATTTTAATGCTTCTTCGGGTTTTAATGTGTAATAACGGTGATTTATTAACGGCTTAGCATCTGTGAATATGCACAAATGTCTTCTTTGTCTTCACCTTATCCTACTAGGTTGAGTCGGCACAGCGAATTTTTCTATTCCGTTCTTTTCTATCAGCCGTCATCTCAACGGTCACTCCTCTCTCTCTCATATCGTCATTCACACACTCCATCCATGTCTTCTTCGGTCAACCTCTTCCCCCTTTACCTTGCACTACCATTTCCATACATCTCCTAGTCACATGCATCTCCTCTCTACGCATCACATGTCCAAACCACGGTAAGCGTCCGCTCTTTAATTTTTCAATCACCGGGACTATTTTCACACTTCCTCTGCACAAATTTTGGAAAATAAAATAAAGCCGCTGGACGTAGCTTCTTGAGGTTCTTCCAAAAAGTCTACTGAAAAAGTCTCAATAAATAACTACTTTTTTTCAGGAGGTAGTTTTATTAGATTTTTTCGAAAAAATTTATACACCTAAAAGATTTCAAATTTGCAACGAAGGTATATGCTTAAAGAGCGCATCTTGGCGCTGACTTGAAAAAAGTGTGGAAGGAAGTTCAAGTCTTCCAAACATTAGGTAGGGGTTGGTCAAGAAATATCAGGTTTTTTATTAATTAATAGCGAATCGAATCGATATTTCTCTAATGGAATGATATTTGAAGAGCTCATAATGCGGTACTTATAGTGTAAACTTAGCTTTTTTTGACGTGACAACGTCTTATAATTCGATGGAGCCGGCTGCACGCACGAAAAAACATGACTCATGCGGCGTTACCTCGCTCTGAGGCGTTTAAGGCTTGAAGTGCAAGCGAGAGCGCGCAACGAGCTACAAAGAGGCACAATCGGCCTCCGCGTTCGGCAGCGTTCGACATCTGTCTCTCTCCTACTTGAGTGAGCGATGCATCCGCGTGGACAGCCGCTATACAAAAATGAAACCATTCCATCAGTATTTTCTTATGACGTTGTCACGTTCAATTATCGTCAGTAAACCGACTTTACAGATAACCGATTTTTTTAATAGCGATTTTTGAATTGCGGCACAAGAATCGCGGCCCACAGTGTTTAACAGAGCTCATGAATATCGACAACGTAAATGCTACCATCCACCACGAGACATAAGGTCTAAATCTCAGTTGTTACAGTACAACGGCTGCCCCACCCTTCAAACCGGAACACATTACTGCTTCACGGCAGAAACAAGCGAGGTGGTGGTGGTCCCAAGACATATGGCGTCACAAGATACGCTACCAGGAAAAAAGGTATCTTGAGGCACTAGAATTTATGGAGAATGAGGTGTTGCAGGGAATAAAGTGGCTGATCATTTTGATGATAAAACCTTTTGGATTACACATATGTATTCGATATTATCATCGAAGAATTGCTTTGCGATTGTACCAATTTAAATACGCCAGTCAAGGCAGTAATATGCTTCTCTTTAGTACTAATCTATCCGTGAATCCCACTTTTTATTATAGGTTTTTATTTATTGCTTACATGGGTGGACGAGCTCACAGCCCATCTGGTGTTTAGTAGGTACTGGAGCCCATAATCATCTACAATGCGCCACCCACCTTGAGATATAAGTTCTAAGGTCTCAGTATAGTTACAACGGCTGCCCCGCCCTTCAAACCGAAACGCATTACTGCTTCACGGTGGAAATAGGCAGGGTGGTGGTATCTACCCGTGCGGACTCACAAAATATCCTACCACCAGTAAAAAATCACCAGTACTTGGCGGCTCCCGTAAACTCTGTTTCGGTTCCTCGCATGACAATATTTTCGCGATTTTCGGCCTCACATCGGGTATCCACACGAAATAGACTATGAATAAATCTCGACATGTATTTTTATATTACCGCGGTGCCCCAGCTCTTTGACGCGTTCTCCCTCCGATGCAAGTTAGGGTTGACACGATCAACATCAGATTTATTTAATTTTTATTTTAAAAATCATCTCTGAATATTTATTCATAACTATCAAGATAGCTTCAGAGGAACTAGAGGAAGTCTGAAAGTGGCACCTGTGACAGAGAAGCTGAGAAGTGCGCGTTTGGGATGGTATGGACATGTGATGAGATGAAATGAAAATGAGGTTGGTTAGAGAGTGTTAACTATGAATGTGAAAGGATATAGAGGAAGAGGTAGACCTAAGAAGCAATGGATGGATTGCGTAAAAGACGATATGTGTAAGAGGGGAGTGAGCGAAGAAATGGTATATGATAGAGGAGTATGGAAGGAGAGAACATGTTGCGCCGACCCCAGGTAACTGGGAGAAGGGCATGATAATGATATCAAGATAGCTTCACTAGTAGCCTTAGTTTGCTTATTTTTCTTAAAATTCTTAATTTTTTTTCTCTTTCATAAAATTTTAACGGTCCAAATGTCTTCTTCGATTTGTGGAGTTTATTTAACGGTTATAATAACTCTATAACAGCCTGAATAGATGATTTTCGTTCAATACATAACAAATGGTATTGTGCTTGTGATATTTTTGTGTTGTCCGTTTCTATTCCAAGAAGGAATCTGTGCATAGCACTGGCCATACCATAGGTCCATGTCCATAGATCGAGTTGTGGAAGCAGCAGACTAAACAATATACTAATGTCATGATGGAGGCGCTCTCATTCCTCATCGAACGCGGTTGTGACGTCAGCGCTGGTAGACTTTTGCCTAGCTACCTGTCTCGTGGGGATATCCTGGCTTCACCATGACTGGTGGATGAGCTCACGGGGCTCAGCCTAAAATCCGCCAACATCTGCCCTTGCAAGAGCATTGCTTCCCTGACTCTACCAGCGGATCGGAGTCGTATTTACTAGTGCTTAGGCGTCTTTTGAGTCCGCACGGGTAGGTACCACCGCCCTGCCTATTTCTGCCGTGAAGCAGTAATGCGTTTCGGTTTGGAGGGCAGGGCAGCCGTTGTACTATAAGAACTGTGTGCTTATTGCGAGTTTTTTAACATTCTCGATCGCGTAAAAGTTAACTCCATTCTGTATGGAGTTGGAACGTTTGCCTGCGTTTGCCGCTAGGGGCGCTGTTCCAACTGCATACAAATTTTAATCACTTTTACGCGATCGAGAATGTTAAAAAACTCGCACTAAGCACACTGATCAACTTTCAACTCACGTTTTAAAGTGAGTTGACATCATTTACGTTCTTGACGTCTACGGGCTCCGGTAACCGCTCATCGCAATATGGGCCGTGAGTTCGACCGCCCTTTTAAGCTATAAAAAAAGAGTGCTCTGAGGAATTGACCCAGATAATCCTGCCATTTACTTTGTAGTAAGGCACCTCCCATTATTATGTGTCCTTCTTTACAGAAGACTTAAAGAGTCCTCGAGGGTGGTAGTCAGAAGCTCAATTATATATATCCCTGACATTGCTGATGTCCATGAGTATTTGGACTGACTGACTTGGAAGGTTTACCTAATTTCCTGTAGATGGATCGAAATATTATATCACGAAACAAGAAATAATCGAAGACTTCATCATCAATTTATGAAATAAAAATTCAATGACGCAGCCCTAAAAATAGACGCCCTCCCACTAGGGTTGTACGACAATAGCACAGCGGGGTTGTAATTAAAAAAAAAACGCAAAAATCTGATGCTTGGGCGTGAATTTTCACGCGTCCCACTCAATGCCTCATGCGTGTGCACACTACACGTACACAAGCATGTGTGCGTGAACTGGTAATTAATTAAAAAATATATATAATATATATGAAGTGCCATTCGTGTTGTTTATTTACACTTGACATATGATAAGTTCTTCTAATGCGCACATTTTGTTGTGTTTTTTAATTGTTCGTCACATTACTTTTTATCAAGTCATTGATAAGTGATTGGGGGATTTAGTGGACAAATAATCACAAATCTGACCTGTATGTGGCCAAGAGAACTTAGCTATTTAATAAAGACTAGAGGTCTCGCAGTAGTCGAAATTCGACTATAATTAATTGAAATTGTAAGTTTGTACACTATTATGATTGTATTTTATACTTCTATAATCACAAATTTCGCCAAGACTGTAAAACTATAAAAAATATTAACAAAGACAAACAATATTTAATCTCAATTTGACAACAGACGTCAAGAACAAAAGTTTGACAATAAATAGTATGCATGCGTGTGTGCGTCCAATACATGGTATGTAGTGTGTGTAATGTTTTCTTTATTGGTTTAATGTATTTTTTATGCATTATAAAAAAAATATATTAGCATTGTGCACTTCTTCTCTATATTCTCTATAAGTGTGGAAAATTTCATACTCCTCCGTCCGCGCAATTTTCGTAAAAAGGGATACAAAGTTTTTGCTTCACGTATTAATATATAGATAATGTCAGAGATAAAGACAATATGTAATTGAAAATGAAACACGTAAGTTTGATTAATTTGCATAAATATTTTGGTATCAACAGTGGGATTCACAATCATGTGTTCGGATTCGAAGTATGACGTAAACTATTTCACAATGAGTTTCAGATTTCTGTGACAGTAACTTAGTATTTGTGGGTAACCGGTAACCCCTTGAGACAAGGTTAATTGGGCTCTTCTGGTGGTAGGACGTCCCGTGAGTCCGCGCGGGTACCTAAGTACCACTACCCCGCCTATTTCTGCCGTGACGCAATAACGCGTTTCGGTTTCAACGGTGGGGCAGCCGTTGTACTGTAAAAACTGATACCTTAGAACTTATGTCTCGAGGTAGGTGGCGGCATTTTTGTCGTAAGTGTCTATGGGTCCCGGAGACCACTTAACACCGAGTGGGCCGTGAATTCGTCCACCTACCTAAGTAATAAATATATAAAAAACAAATCATCTTTGTCTCTCATCTTTGTATTGTCTAAATGGGTGAAAGTCTTCACAACGTGAAAGCTACCATCCGCCTTGACACATCTGATCGAAGTCTCGAATTGTAAGAACATGAGTTATATTTTGAACCGAAACCAACTTGATGAACCGGAATGAGGAATGTTTTGCGGCAGATAAAGGGTAGGATGATGCCACTCACATGTGTGGGCTTACAATGTGTCCCACTACCAGTTAATGTCGATTGGCGATCGTACCATAATGATAAGAAGAAATAACAAATCACTGAGATCAAACCATTTACGGCCGTCTGGTGTAGTGGTAAGTGACATGGTCACTACACAAGGGGGTCGCGGGTTCGATCCCGCCAATGGAAGAGATTTGTATGATAAACATAAAATGTCTTTTCCAGGGTTATGGATGTATATTATATATATGTAAGTTTATAATAAAAATCTTACATTTATTTCCGTTATCTGGTACCAGTAACACAAGTTCTTTACGGACTTAGCACGGGACCAGTTAGCGTTGCGTGATCGTTAGTAATAAAAAAAAAAGTACGGTCATCGGGGCCCAATTTAGGACCCTCAGTATTATGGCTACCAGAGATTGACATAGATATAGATTTAGATAGTTCATCAAATCAATAGATAGTTCATCAAATTAGTTCATCACACGAATGTTTGGCTGATGTGGGAATCGAATCCACGACCCTCAGCGTAACAGTCAGCGGCGCTAATTATTGCGCTACCGAATCAGTCATGTCATGTAACGTGTTCATATAATAGCCAATATCACTGCCATTCTCCGGTTAGTCTTAGTCATTTTACGAAATTCAAGAGCAGAGTTGGTGCTATTGTGGGTTAACATCACACAGCTAATCTAGCGATTTGGTTGTCTGTTTGTATCGCCTCCATGGCGCAGTAAGTTAGCACGTTCGGCTGTTAACCGAGGGGTTGGTGGATCGAGTCCACCCGGGGGCGAGACTGTTTTTGTACTTCCATTATTCAATTGAAATTGGATCAAATTACTATATTTATAGGGAAGTGTTTCCTCTGACAGCGGTGCTATTTATCCAAGAGAAGGTCCATCGCCTCCGTGGCGCAATCGGTTAGCGCGTTCGGCTGTTAACCGAAAGGTTGGTGGTTCGAGTCCACCCGGGGGCGAGACTGTTTTTGTACTTCTATTAACCAATCGAAACTGGACCCCATTGCTATATTTATAGGGAAGTATTTCCTCTGACAGCGGTGCTATTTATTCAAGAGAAGGTCCATCGCCTCCGTGGCGCAATCGGTTAGCGCGTTCGGCTGTTAACCGAAAGGTTGGTGGTTCGAGTCCACCCGGGGGCGAGACCGTTTTTGCCAACGTTAACTAGTTTAAAGCCAGTAATAATATTTGAGTCGTCTATTATCAAAGGTGGCAATCTGTACATTTGGACAAAAAAATTTTATTGATATGTCAATACAGATTGATTTGAATATAATCGTCTCCTTCAAAGAATACGGTTCAAAACCTGCATTAAATAAAGGTTAATAGTTAACCTGTTATTTATCTAAGATGTCGTTCCGAAGAGTTTTGTGACTGCCAATGGAAAACAAAGTCAATAATTCGTTTTTCTGATTTACCAATCATTGTCCAAAAGTCAGATTGCCGGCTTTGATAATAGTCGACTCATTTACAAGGAGGCTCTAGAAATATTCATTACCATATCATACCTACTAGCCATTAGACATCGTCCTATTAAACACACACACACACACACGATTTTCAACAGAAGTCGGGGAAATTGATTAATTATATTATTTAACGTATTTTTTTCTGAAATTCCCACATTTAACAGAGAACAAAGGTCAGGTAATTTTAGAGAACTACTTCAGCTCAGACCTTCCTTAACCTGTTTCTCTTTAAAAACTCCTCCCGAAATTTTTTATTAACTTTTAATTACCCCGTTTAATTAGCCCCAAATAAGACTTCAGCGGCCTTAAAGAAAAAGCACTGCCGTGTAAGGACACGGGATCCCACCATGGGTATTTTCCCAAGAAAGCCTCATGACCCTCAGCATTAAGGATTATCGACGCAAGGAGGAGGAGTTAATGGAGTTTGAAGAAGAAGTAGTGTAGGACGTAGTGTGGGTAGGTCTACAACGTGGACTATGACCTGTCGTGGGAATCCGCTGGATGTTGACATCGCAGGAGCGCTCATTGTGGCGAGGCTTGGGGCCCAATATCTAGAAGTGGACAACTGTGGGCTGCAAGACAGTATTATAGATAGCAGTGTAGGAGCAGCGTTTATGGGACTATGGTTTTATCAATAAAAACTGAAATTTTCTTTTGTCCTTAAAGACTGTGTTTTTGGCTTCCAATAGAAGCGGCCCATTTGTTTCCGTGGCTGTTCTCAAAGGCGACTAAGAGATTAATCGGAGAATAGGCAGTATTATTCTCTGAATATTGCGTACCAGGGTATTGCGACCGCTTGCATTCGTGACTTAATGACATTTCGTGGTGGTATTGTAAGACGGATAACACCATCCTGCCTATTTCTGCCACGAAGGCCCCATGCGGTGGGTCACTTGTACAATTATGATCGCGACCCCATGTCTCAATGGATGATGCATTATTATGCCTATGACCCACTTAAGCGCTTAATGAGCATCGTGCATGGCCAAATCCTCAGACTACAGAAAAAACTTTTTTCTGTATTCTGAGGGCCAAACCATCGTTTAAAGACGAAAAAACTTTAACTCTGTGTTAAAACTACTGATAACCCAAACGGGTTATCAGCAGTCTAAAATATTATGCACGAGAATGAACGGTTAAATCATATCTGACCCATTCGACGGGGTAAAGCAAAACCGCCTTCGCCCAAATCATGTCTTGTCGGATCCCCCGAATTCACTCTCGGTGCTTTTAGGCTCTTCAAGCAACTAGCAACCATCTTCAAGCACCCGAGGTCATGGTCCTCGTCGAACTCATTAACTCCAATGAAGAGTTTGACGCGTGAACTAGTCCATAGGCGCAACCCACTGAGTTTCTCACCGGCAGTAGATTCAGCGAAGCACTGCTCTTGTCAGGACTAATGCTTACAAATCTCTCAGGTTGAGCCCGCGAGCTCACAATAATTAAAGTCGGAATAGCCCCTTAGGCTACCAACTATTAAGTACGAAAAAAATCCGTGAAATTTGTTTTAATTAAATCCACGCATCGCAGAGAACGAAGAAAATTCTAACTTGTTCCAGCCGATATGAAATTCAAACGTCCACTTCCATATTCCAGTGGTTTCTGAAGAGAACATTCACGGGAACGGACACAGTGGGCGCTCGCTAATAGTAAATACAGACGGATTGTATGTATGTACGCAGGTGTGTTTGTGTGTAAAGCCACAAAAGTGCGTCGCGGGGCGGTGGTAGTGTGCGCGAGCAGGGTGCGTGCCTTGTTGAGACGAGCGCACGTTTCCAATCGCCCATCACGATTTTTTTTTTTATTACTTGGATGGGTGGACGAACTCACAGCCCACCTGTTGTTAAGTGGTTACTGGAGCCCATCTACAACGTAAATGCGCCACCCGCCTTGAGATATAAGTTCTAAGTTCTCGAGTATAGTTACAACGGCTGCCCCACCCTTCAAACCGAAACGCATTACTGATTCACGGCAGAAATAGTAAGGGTGGTGGTACCTACCCACGCGGACTCACAAGAGGGCCTACCACCATTAATTTATTTTTATTACACGATGTTATTCCTTCACCGTGGAAGTCAATCGTGAACAATTGTTAAGTACGTATTTCATTAGAAAAATTGGTACCCGCCTGAGATTCGAACACCGGCGCATCACTCAACACGAATGCACCGGACGTCTTATCCGTTAGGCCACGACGACTTCAGCCTATATTTTTAAATGCTCTCCTCTGTATACGACTCAAATGTCAAAACGCTTTTACAATTTCAAACACAAAGCACGACTTTAACAGTCTTACGACCTATAGTCTCATTTATTAATGCGGTGTGTAGCAATCCGAACATGTTCTCAGAGATACTGAGCTTTTATATTAGTTCGTTGAAAGAATAGAAATAATTTACTAAATTTACGGGTGATATTGGATGAAAGGAGTATGTATGACCAGAGACATATCACATTTAACAGACTAGAAAGCATCCCCGATATAATTACAGCGCTACATAATACGTCAAACCACCGAATTCAATTAACGGAAATAAAAAAAGGATGCGTGTACTTATGGAAGCGCGTAAGAAGTTATACTTTATTTATATTAAATTTATTTCTTTTTTATTTATTTAAATTTTAATCAATTTGAAAGAAAAATCGATTAAACAACATCCTCAAACACGCATATTGGACATCCTTTTTCTTGACATCGTATAAATTCGGTAATTCTCGGTACGGTTCGGCAAGTTCACCTGCGGCTATATTCAGACTCGCCAAGTTACGTCGGTCGTACTGTAATGAGCGATTTAGTGGGCAACTTCATTCTATTAATTTTGTGTCACGGTGCGCGCGCATCGTAAAATTTCACTCTCATAAATTTTTCATAACGCGCCCAAAGAAATATAACTTCAAAAATAGTCGATTCAAATTTTTTAAATCGTGTTCGCGTCGGTTAAAATCTCGTGTGTCATTGGAAACGGTGACTCGTCTAGTAAAGTGCGTTACCAGGATGTGTGCGTCCGCTTTCACAAATATAAACGTGTACAGATACGCTTCCAGTACATGCGAGAAAACATAGAAAAAAAAAATTACTATGTGTTCTGTCGTGCTAGAGACATAAATTCATTGCATTGGGGGAGGAAAAATAATTTACTCTAGTTGGCAAGGAAGCGATGCTAACGGCAAGCTAAGCTATAGCATTGACAGTCAGATTTGTCATGTCAAACGGTGCTGTGTTACCTGAAACGCATATTTTGTTTTTTGAAGTGAAACTTCTTTAGGCGCATTTGGGTAAAATTTTTACAGAACGTCACGCAGGTATGCAACGGAAGTGACGTCAAACTACTATTGAAATTAAGTACTTGTCAAATGTCAGTAGTAGTAGTTGTTGTATTTTTCCAACTGTAAAGGCAAATGTATCATACCATACAGCCTATTATTTTATAATTTTTTTGTGAAAAATGTTAATAGGAATTGAAATGAAATGAAAATAATTTGGTACATTAATCAAATAGCATGAAATTAAATTAGTCAATTCAATTGGCAAAATATTAGTCATTTACAATTTAGAAATCTAAACATAATGTGACTGTCAACACTGAGGTTTGAGATTGACATTTGACGACTTTTGGCGGGAACATATTATCTTCCTTTTTCCCTTCCTCTAAGTCTCGGAAATCTAAAGTTTTAGATTTGTATAAATATAAGCAAGACTCATAAATTAGTTCGCCAAAAAAGTTTCACTTCTAACATGTGTACTTTGTACGCACGCACTTTTTTTTTAAGTTAATTTGCGTCATATTAAGGCCTATAATATATGAGTCTAATCTGTCAGTGCATGCTACTACTTTCACTCGGCCTTTTGCCCTCTATTTTTCCACAGAACATCAGCTTTTCGAAGCTTTGGACAAGCTTACTAGGTATGTTCTCAAAATAAATAACAGTTTAAAAAAACTAACAAAATACGCTTTTATAGAAAATCTTTTTACAATTATTTTTTTTACAATAATGAATTTTTTCATACATTATTTTTAATTCAAATTTATTAAAATTTATTTTCTGTTTTTTAGTTGGATTTCCTATAAAAGCGTATTTTGTTAGTTATCTTTTTCAATATATTTTTTTTCAATATTTTTTTTAGATATTGAGTTGTCATCGGTCCTTAATAAGTATACCAAATTTCGAGTGAATCCAACGTTTTGAAGGGGTTCAGAATTATGTTCAAAGATAACGGAATCTTTGAACATGATTTTGAACCCCTACTAACATACATATGCCTGAAGCTAATAAAAGCGTATTAATGAAGAAATGCTCCGGACTACTGACTGAGTTTGACTTCGTTGTGAACCGATTGGTAGAAAGCTCTATATGTGCAGTCCACGGAATGCGGAGTATTTTCCATCAGCGTCCAATTCCAAAGACGTCCCCCATACTGACGATATCTGGCTTCCAGTATTCATATCTACGTTCCGTGTATTAATATGAATAAATAATAGCTTAAAAGAACTAACAAAATACGCTTTTACAGAAAATCCAAGTAATAAATTTCTAATTCAAATTTATTAAAAATTATTTTTTATTTTGTAGTTGGATTTTCTATAAAAGCGTATTTTGTTAGTTTTTTTAAAACTATTATTTATTTTTAATTTTTTAGTTCAATTTGAAAATTTTCAAATATTTTATTACAATTTTTTTTTGGATATTGCATTGCAATCGGTCCTTAATAAGTTTACCAAATTTCGAATTAATCCAACGTTTTGAAGGGGCTTTAAAATTAAAGTTTTAAAATCATGTTCAAAGATTCCGTTACATACTAACATACATACGTCTGAAGCTAATAAAAGCGTATTAAAAATGCTTTAAGCTTTCAATAGAATCATTTTTGTCTTGTCTCTGATATTCTGGTCCTTCCATATCCTTTCGAGTCGCAGTTTCTATCAGCAGCACCATAGGCATCCATTGAGGCAATTTGTAGGAATCAAAACTTAAATTTTCCCTTTCAAAGCTGAAATTTAATAGGAGACGAGCCATCAAAAAGGTTTTACGTTAATAGGAACAAAATAAAATTTTATTTCTTGTAATAATTTCGATGTTGTGTCCTTAAGTATTTTCTTGTTATTGCTTCTTTTAGAGGGTTTTTTTTTACAGGAGAGCTTGCGCACACTGAAAGCTGTTTTCCGTGGTGTTTTAGCTTCGGATTCCCGCCTGCACGTTTGGGGGCGGTAGGCAGAGTGAGTCGTTTTCAATTTTGCGGCCAAAAAATGTAACGATTTCATGAATTTAAACTTCCTCTAATTTTCAATTTTTTTATATCACGCATTTGATAACGCCAACACGGATGACAATTTAAATAGAAACTTTTTTAAAAGCTTAAAAACCGTACTTATTTTATTTTTAATAATGTTCTAATATCCAGTTAGTTTTCCTTTATTATTGTATTATATACTGATTAAATAAAATTGCCGAATTTCAACATGCATTACTGGAAAAATAGCAAACGGGTTAGAATGAAAGAATGAGATTTGGGGTAGTTTTTAATGTATAACTTCTAATTTATCAGTGTTTACAAACAATATATAGTTATAGGACCACGTGCCTGTTGTCATGACAACAAATTTACTGTACTTATAATTACGGTAACATTAAAGTTATGAAAATTAAATCAAACAACTCGCTTTTGGCCCCAAATTTGAAAGCGAGTGTATAGAGCGTTAAGGTGACTAAAATTTTCTGTTACTCAATAACATTCATCAGTGTGCTTAGTGCGAGTTTTTTAACGTTCTCGATGGCGTAAAAGTTAACACAAATTTGTATGCAGTTGGAACAGCGCCCCTAGCGGCAAAAGTAGGCAAACGTACCAACCCCATACTTCTTCTTCTTAGTCGCATACTTCATTGCTGAAGGTCGTGCCCCTGAAAGCCCTTCGTGGCTCTTTGTACCATCAGCTTCCATTTGCTTCGGTTTTCGGCTTCTCTCAGGGCGGTCGCAACAGAGAGTCCAGTGAGCGCAGCTACCTGATCTGACCAACGGTTTGGCGGCCGGCCGGCGGGTCTTTTCCCTTCTACCTTGCCCACCAAAGTAAATTTTTCAAGGTTGTCTGGTGGCCGCCGAGTATATACAAATTTGAGTTAACTTTTACGCTATCGAGAACGTTAAAAAACTCGCACTAAGGACACTGAACTTTCAATGAAGCAGCACTTACCTGAGACAGTTTCACTGGGAGCATAGATCCCCACTACCACTAGGTTTCTCAGTGGGCGAGCTATCCGAAGCCAGTCTAGACGGCATCGGAAATAAGTATCTGTGGCGACATTGCCACCACTATAACTATTTAGTCTGTGACCAAAAACTCACACGCACTTAATTCATATAGACTGACACTTTTCATTACGGATCCTCCCGGTCCATTAACGGTGCTTTTAGGTACCACAAGCACCGGTCACCGTCCTAGTCGAACCCGTTCGAAGCCGACGAAGGGCTCGACGAGCGAATTAACCCATAGACACAGCCCACTGAGTTTCTCGTCGGATCTTCTCAGTAGGTCGCGTTTCCGATCCGGTGGTAGATTCTGCGAAGCACTGCTCTTGCTATTTTTTTTTTTTTTTTTTTCTGTCAGGAGGAAATCGCCAGACTTCCGCCCTTCACTGGGGATGGAAGGCGGGGCATGTCGGAGTCGAACCGACTAAAACCTCCTGTCTCTCAACAACCAACGTCCAAACCTCGCATGAGACAAAACTCATGAAAAGGCAAGGGGGGGAAAGTGAAGCGTTTAGTGCGGAGCACATCTCTCCCATCACCCTCCCCCTCGGGACGCCGGACTGGCGGTCGTCGGCGCCACGACCACTAGCCCTCTCGGTCGGCAGGCTATCCGAAGCCCGCCTAGATGGCGCCGGTTAGAATGGTCTATCCTACGGAATACCCCGCTGGGTCAGAACCAGCGTGGGTTGAGGATAGCCGGCCTTCCATCACCCGGATGCTCATGCATAAAACGCGTGCAGAGCAGCTTGCACGTCGTCTTCTTAGGNTGAAGATGAAGAAAATATAGATATTTAAAGAATTAAGTGTGTTTTTATACCCTATTGGATAAAAATACATTAGGAACATCTTAAACATTAAGAAAAGAAAAGTTCTTGAAGTATCTCACAATCCGACACTTATTTATATAGAAAATTAACCTCAAAACGAGTTTTTATTTTTATTATATTTTTTATAATAGTGGCGTCAATTTCAATCTATTTTTTAGATATCCAATACATTTAAGAATTTGAATCAGTACATTTTTATAGTAATATTTGATGTCCATCTTGGGCCTAGCACACTATGGAGAGTGGGCAATCCCCTTTACTGTACTTATAATTACGGTAACAATAAGGTTATAAGAATTAAATCAAACAACTCTTGTCCCCAAATTTGAAAGCGAGTGTATAGAGCGTTAAGGTGACTAAAATTTTCTGTTACTCAATGACATTCATCAGTGTGCTTAGTGAGAGTTTTTTAACGTTCTCGATAGCGTAAAAGTTAACACAAATTTGTATGCAGTTGGAGCAGCGCCCCTAGCAGCAAACGTAGGCAAATGTACCAACCCCATACTTCTTCTTCTTAGTCGCATACTTCATTGCTGAAGGTCGTGTCCCTGAAAGCCCTTCGTGGCTCTTTGTACCATCAGCTTGTCAGGGCGGTCACAATAGAGAGTCCAGTGAGCGCAGTTATCTGATCTGACCAACGGTTTGGTTGCCGGTCGGCGGGTCTTTTCCCTTCTACCTTGCCCAACACTGTCAATTTATCAAGGTTGTCTGGTGGCCGCCGAGCATGTACAAATTTGAGTTAACTTTTACGCTATCGAGTACGTTAAAAAACTCGCACTAAGGACACCGAACTTTCAATGAAGCAGCACTTACCTGAGACAGTTTCACTGGAAGCATAGATCCCCACTACCACTAGATTTCTCAGTGGGCGAGCTATCCGAAGCCAGTCTAGACAGCATCGGAAATAAGTATCTGGGGCTACAACCACACAACATTGCCACCACTGTAACTACTTTAGTCTGTGACGAAAAACTCACACGCACTTTATTCATATAGACTGAAACTTTTCATTACGGATCCTCCCGGTTCATTTACGGTGCTTTTAGGTACCACAAGCACCGGTCACCGTCCTAGTCGAACCCGTCGCTTGCGACTAAGGGATCGACGAACGAATTAACCCACAGACACAGCCCACTGAGTTTCTCGCCGGATCCTCTTAGTGGGTCGCGTTTACGATCGGTGGTAGATTCTGCGAAGCACTTCTCTTGCTAGGGCCAGTGTTAGCAACACTTCCGGTTTGAGCCCCGTGAGCCCACCTACATGTTAGGGTGAAGCTAAAGTTGTCTCTCAAGGCTATCAGTATAAGTAAAAAAAAGAAGACAATACTATACTATAGATGATGCGGTGCAAAGTTAAATAAAAACTTAGAAAAAGCAACTCAGTGTGCGCATTCCCATATCGGCGACCGTGGTTCGTTTCTCTTCCGAGATCCCTATCGTGACCTCTTTGATGGGAGTCCTGTACTTTCCATAAACATTAAAAATATACAATAAAGAGTTCTATCACAAGAAAAGTTGGACGTTTTTTTTCTTCTTTTCTTTAACGAGCACGAATGTCGTATTGTGGATGTGGCATAGAGCCGCTTCGCTTCTTCTGCAACTTTCTAGGCTCTTGCTAGGGTTCGTGTTAGCTACGTCGTCAGGTTCGAGCCCCGTGAGCTTACCTACTAATTAAAGTTACGCTGATATGGTCTCTAGACCATTAGATTAGGTAGAAAAACAAATAATTAAATTTTAAAACAGCATCTCATTTTCTGTTTCGAATTTTTAACTCAATTATAAGAAATAATATTTAGTACATTTTTCAAAAGGGAGGTGGTGACAGTTTTGTTTTATTGCTTAATACATTATTTTATTATAAATAGTTGTCACTAGCGTATGTATTTATCTTCTGTACCTCTGTAAAAATATTTCTACCTAATTCAGGGAAATATCTAAATAAAATACGAAAGTATTTGTTTGCTAGTACACATATTCAACAGTCACCTTCAACTTAATTTCTTGGAAAGATTTCAATTTTCTTAATTATTTATCTTGTTCGCGTCCTTTATTTTTTCGTAATTCGATGTAATATTCAAACGAAGAATATAATGTACTGCATATTCAGCGAAAATAAATCCGTTTTCCCGCGAAAACGGCCCATAATTCCGCCATCTTGTGTCTTTCGCGAGACAAAATGGCGGCCGCGATGACGTTACTGAAGTTATTGTTCGTTTTTTACATTTTTTAAGTTATTTCCTTAATCATATTTCCATTGGGCTATTTTTTTCTTTACGAGGCTTTTACGTTCTTGAACTTGAGTTGTAAATTTTATATTATAACGATATTCTAAATGAAAATTGAAAACTCTTAGTCAATAAAAACTCAATTTATGAAGAGTGATACTCGGCTATTGGACTAAAGGCTTATTAGCAGAGCTATTCTTTAATATGAAAAGCTTTTTTGGGCCTCATTTAAAGACAAAATTTCAAGAATTTTTCAGTTTTAATCTTACTCTGTTTTTTGTTCATTTTACAAGGTCTAGTGAATCGTCATCGGAAGGTACCACCATCTTAGTTGTTCATGCTGTGAGTACCGTTGTCTGTTGAACAATTGAAACTGGTATGGGATACTGTGTTTCTGTTACTTGTAATGTGTGCATATTTTAACCGCTAAAAATAGAAGCCAGTTTTCAATTTGACCGAAATAGAAAAAAAAGCGATTTTTTTATGTGTGTTATATTATGTTCAACCTTCAAAACTTTTTTCTAGATGAACCGATTTAAGTTTTTTTTTTAATTCCCAGTCTGGTTATGAAGTTCCATTAAAATTTTGTCGAAATCGAAACTATAGTTACAAAGCTATCTGAATATTTATTTATATGATATACTAGCTGGCCCGGCAGACTTCGTAGTGCCTCAATCGATAAATAAAAGACCTAAACTTTTGTATAAAATCAACTTAAAACAAACAAAAGGAATCCGTCCGACGGGGGGGGGGGACACATCAAAGGAAAAACAAAATTGTTATTTTTAGTTAATTCCGAGCATTATCATATTTATCTACCTTTTAAACATTCTCTGAATTTCCACAAATAATTCAAGACCAAAATTAGTCAAAGCGGTCCAGCCGTTCTCGAGTTTTAGCGAGACTAACGAACAGCAATTCATTTTTATATATAACTATTGTCATAAGTATTGTCGCACAGTAAAAACTTTTCTTTTAGAATGCTGGCCACAAAAAAGTTTAATGAATTCGAATGTCGAATTGTTCATGAAAATAAAAATGTATACTTTTAGAATTTTACTCATTTTTAAATATGGAGTGGACGCTTAAAGAAGACCGTGTTGCAGTTATTGCGTTGCATCGTTGCGGTTACACGCCAATTCAATTTTTTAACATACTGAAAAATTTGAATATAACCAAAAGATTCGTTTATCGTAACATGAAACGATACAATGAAGACTCTAGTGTAGATGACAGGTCAAGAAGTGGTCGCCCTCGGTCTGTTAGGACTCCAGCAGTGATAAAAGCTGTGAAGGCGCGAATTCAAAGAAATTCCAAACGTAAGCAGAAACTGTTGGTCTTTCAGATGGCGTTAAGCAGAACCACGGTGAAAAGGGTGTTAAATGAAGACTTAGGGCTTCGGGCATATCGAAGAAAAACAGTACATCGTTGAATGCTCGTCTAATGGACCTGAGACTGAAGAGATGCCGCGCTTTGTTGAAGCGGTACGCGGGAAAAAAATATCGGGAAATTCTTTTTTCGGATGAAAAAATTTTTACCGTAGAAGAGAGCTACAACAACAGTTTCTTATTGGGGCTTAACAGAGGTACATTTTTGAGAGAAAGGTGTAAAAACGAATGCAGTTGTGTATCAAAATACAGTCCTGACACACCTTGTGGAACCTGTTTCTCATACCATGTTCAATAACAGGCACTGAGTATTTCAAACAAGATTCGGCGCCAGCTCATAGAGCGAAGAGCACACAAGACTGGCTGGCGGCGCGTGAAATCGACTTCATCCGGCACGAAGACTGGCCCTCCTCCAGTCCAGATTTGAATCAGTTAGATTACAAGATATGGCAACACTTGGAGGAAAAGGCGCGCTCAAAGCCTCATCCCAATTTGGAGTCACTCAAGACATCCTTGATTAAGGCAGCCGCCGATATTGACATGGACCTCGTTCGTGCTGCGATAGACGACTGGCCGCGCAGATTGAAGGCCTGTATTCAAAATCACGGAGGTTATTTTGAATAAACTTTAGTGTCATAAGAATCTATGTTTTGTTAAGTTCATTTTAGTATATGAATGGTTACATAATGAATAAACTTGTTTCAATTATATATCCATGTTGTATATATATATATATCCATGTTGTAAAAAGTAATTATTTCAATATTAGAAACAGACACTCCAATTTTATTTATATATTGTGTAGATTGTAGGTACACATACATTTGAACGTTATAGCTAAATATTATTGAAAATGTGTATTTGACTTTTATATATTCCGAGGGAAATTTTAAGAAGAACAAATAATAAACCACAGTTTAATGAAAAGACTTGTTTGTTTTTATCTGTTTAGCTCTATGTCTCTCTTATATTCTTTTGTTTGTTGTATGTATAATATAATATCAATCAGGGCTGAGTTTGATTAGTTTTTTTTTATCTATAAATTGTAAATCTTTCTAGAGCAGTAGAATAGAGAAAAAAAGCAATCATTTGACTAATAGCTGTTAAGATTGAGACTTAAAACTCATGTCTCAAGGTCCTTTTACGTTGTAGATGTCTATGGGCTCCAGTAACCGCTTACCAAGTGGAACGTGAGTTTGTCCACTCATCTGAGGAATAACAACAAAAACTAAGATGAAGTTGTGTAATTTGAGATGAAATTAAATGGGATAATTTTTTACTGGTGGTAGGACCTCTTGTGAGTCCGCACTGGGAAAGGTACCACCACCCTGCCTATTTCTGCCGTGAAGCAGTAATGCGTTGCGGTTTGAAGGGCGGGGCAGCCGTTGTAAGTATACTTGAGACCTTAGAACTTATATCTCAAGGCGGGTGGCGCATTTACGTCGTAGATGTCTATGGGCTCCAGTAACCATTTAACACCAGGTGGGCTGTGAGCTCGTCCACCCATCTAAGCAATAAAAAAAAACCTAATTCTTTTTTTTTATTCCCGTAGACAGACGAGAGTACATCCCATCTGATGGTAAGTGGTTACCGTCTGGCTCATGGACGTCAGCAATGTCAGGACAGAGCCCAGTTGCTGCTCAAAATTCACATAACTTCGTTACTCGTGTTCTCGCAACATAGTCGACTTTACGAAAACAATATCACTATCTAAGTACACTCGCGAGCAAAAGTTTGGAATCACTTACTTGAAATTGGTTCTGCGCGATCTTGTGTACTAAATATTTTTTTGATAATCATAAAAATGAAATCATTTTAAAGGTTGAACTCTTAACTTTAAACTGATACCAACTCATTAAAATCAAGCCAGTATTCAAGAAGCTATCTTGAATTAACACGTTGACTGCAGAATTATTTTTGAGGAACTTTCAGCCAGTGTGTATGAGGTCTTTTCGAGGCAAGATTGGATTTCTTCACAGTGCGTATGAGAGCTGATAGGCCTCACAAAGGATCGTTATTGAATATGCACATACTGATAGAAATGTGGATATAGTCGCCTCTCGCACCGAGTGAAAGGACGCGATTTTAACTGCAGCACTAGTAGATAATCGCGCATGGGGCTTTTTAAGCAGCATAACGCAGTCAACGTGTTAAGTGAAGGAATAACGAAAAAGACGTGTTTCAATTGTTTGATACGTCGCGAGTTGCGGCCTATTGACCCCTATAAAAGCACCTGTTATCGGATTTTCTTAACAGTCGACCTTCACACGTTGACCGGTACATATCTCCGCTACTTTTGACCCTTTACCTTGTACGACAATTGAGATAACACCTACAGAAGTAGCACAAATCGTAGCCCTATTGCAAGAAGAGCTCAGCCAGCGGGTTGTCGCTCGTCGGCTCCAAATAAGCCAGTCCTGTGTTTCATAAGTTTGCAAGCGCTTTCAGGAGACTGCTAGCTTTATCTCGAGACCAAGATCTGGATGGCACCGGTGCATATCGGAGAGGAATGACCGTTGTATCGTGTCAACCTCTCTCCGAAATCGGCATTAACCTGGTGTCGACGTCCAACAGGAGCTCCGAGATGTTCGTAGGGTAGCAGCCAGCAAGTGGACAGTTCGACGACGACAAGCAAGCGAATCTGACTCCAAAAAGGCCTATCACAGGCCCGAAACTCACGGTAGCTCACCGACAAGCACGCCTTCAATTTGCTCGTACCCATCTTAATTGAGAGGTTGAGCAATGGAGGCAGATCCTGTTCTCCGACGAGAGCAGGATGTGTTTGCACGGTAGCGACTGAAGAGGTCGGGTCTACAGGCGGCTTGGGGAGCAATTTGCGCAGTGCTGTTTCGCTGAAACAGTGGCTTATGGGAGCGGCTCTTGTATGATGTGGGCCGGCATTTCCTTCGACGGTAAAACCGAGCTTGTTTTCGTGCCTGGCGGTGGACGAGAGGCGGTCTAACTTCGGACCGGTACATTTTCAATATTCTGCTGGAACATGTCGTTCCCTATGCGTTCCCTATATATAAAATACTAGCGACCCGCCCTCGCTTCGCTTCGGAAACATTAAAACACAAATGAAACCAAAAAAAAAAAAAAAAAAAAAAAAAAAAAAAAAAAAGTAGCCTATGTTCATCAGGGACAATGTCGGCTTCTAATGGAAAAAGAATTTTTCAAATCGGTCCAGTACTTTCGGAGCCTATTCGAAACAAACAAACAAACAAATCTTTCCTCTTTATAATATTAGTATAGATATAAAAATGAATTGCTGTTCGTTAGTCTCGCTAAAACTCGAGAACGGCTGGACCGATTTGGCTAATTTTCATCTTGAATTATTTGTAGAAGTCCAGAGAAGATTTAAAAGGTTTAAAATAAATATGAAAATACTCTTAATTAAATAAAAATAACAATTTTATTTTTCCTTTGACGTGTCCCCCGTCGGACGGATTCCTAAGTTTATTATATACAAAAGTTTAGGTCTTTTATTTATCGATTGAGGCACTACGAAGTCTGCTAGTTAGTCAGCTAGTTATTTTATAAAATGAGTTAATCATAATTGTGATGAGGGTGGCTTGCAGATTCTCCGAAGCGCTTGATTGAAATGATTACATTTATTTCTTTTGCGCGGTTGAACGAAGCCATTAGGCCGTGTGTTAAGTGGTTACTGGAGCCCATAGACATCTACAACGTAAATGCGCCACCCACCTTGAGATATAAGCTCTAAGGTCTCAAGCATAGTTACAACGGCTGCCCTACCCTTCGAACCGAAACGCATTACTGCTTCACGGCAGAAATAGGCAGGGTGGTGGTATCTGCCCATGCGGACTCACAAGAGGTCCTACCGCCAGTAGGACCAGTTATTCCAGCAGTCTAATCGTCTTCGTTACAAAAACAGAATTTGGGAACTCCTTCTTTTTCGCGGTCACCAAAAAAGGTGATAACTAATTTTTGGATATCCTCTTGGGTCGTTACCCAAGCGGTCTGCTTACGGTATACTCATCAGTGGTTCTGGACTCGAACCAGTACTGGTGACGAGCGTTCAGGTCTCCTAGGAACACGATCTCCACAGGGGATGCTGCTCAAGTACATAATTTTGTCCCTTCTTGTATATGCTAAAACAAAATTTTCGATATCATGCAAACGATATCATGCACGAAAAAATGCAGTTTTTTGTCCGTCAACAATTTTAATCATCTTGACCCTAGATCGAGGTCAGATAGCGTTGGCTATATAAACAGCGATTGGCTCTTGAATATAAGACATACAATATTGAATCAGAGACGTCATGTTGCGATCGGTGCTTTTCCTAACCACGGGCTTTCTCTTCGCTGCGTGCTTGA